>ONZH01007231.1:0-71493 GCA_900303285.1 Rhinella marina | reverse complement strand
GCAGCTCTAGGCCATTATCAGTGTCGCCATCCCGCTGCTTTGTCTGCTTAAAAAGTCACTGCTTAGCATGAAGTCAGAGGCTTTGCGCTTGTCACAGGAGATGGGGGAAGAAGATACGTTTCTTGATAGCCAGAGCACCCTCAGGTCTGTTTCTCAGCACGTATAGGAGGAGGAGGAGGAGGAGGAAGAGGAGGAGACTGTTGGCGAGACTGACGAGGGTACCTATGCACATTCCTTCTTATCTGTTGAGCGTGTATGGGCTGAAGAGGAGGAGGAAATGGAGAGTCAGCCTACTGAGGAAAGGGAATTCTTGCGTGTTGGGACTATGTTTCCCGATGTGCCGTCCCAGCCCTACACCAGCATGTGTCAGAGAACATCATCCATGCCCTGACCAACGCTGTTTCTGAGAAGGTCCACCTAACCACAGACACGTGGACAAGTGCTGGCGGGCAGGGACACTATATCTCCCTGACGGCACATTGGGTTAATTTGGTGGAGGCTGGGACTGAGTCTGACCCTGGGGCCACTCATGTACTGCCCAAACCGAGGATTGCGGGGCCCACCTCGGTCACAGTTTCTTAGACTTATTATGCCTCTTCCTCCAATCCCTCCTCCTCCTCCTCCTCCTACTCTCAATTACCATCCGTGAGCAAGGCGCCTTCAGTCGGCAGCTCTAGGCCATTATCAGCGTCGCCATCCCGCTGCTTTGTCTGCTTAAAAAGTCACTGCTTAGCATGAAGTCAGAGGCTTTGCGCTTGTCACAGGAGATGGGGGAAGAAGATACGTTTCTTGATAGCCAGAGCACCCTCAGGTCTGTTTCTCAGCACGTATAGGAGGAGGAGGAGGAAGAGGAGGAGACTGTTGGCGAGACTGACGAGGGTACCTATGCACATTCCTTCTTATCTGTTGAGCGTGTATGGGCTGACGAGGAGGAGGAAATGGAGAGTCAGCCTACTGAGGAAAGGGAATTCTTGCGTGTTGGGACTCTTGCGCACATGGCTGACTTCATCTTAGGCTGCCTTTCCCGTGACCCTCGCGTTAGAAGCATTTTTGACAACACCGATTACTGGGTGTTCACCCTCCTGGACCCCCGGTACAAGCAGAACCTTTTCACTCTCATTCCTGTAGAGGAAAGGAGTATGAGAGTGAATCAATATCAACAGGTCATGGTGCACAAGCTGAAACTATCCTTCCCATCTGACACGGCTAGCAGCAGAGGATGTAGTTCTGTGGGCCAACTAGCGGGGGAGAGGAGGCGAGCAGGCAGCTTGTCAAGCACTGGCAGTGGAACACTCTCCAGGGCCTTTCCAGTTATATGTCACCCCAGCAAGACTATGCCACCCGTCCCCAGTCTAGGCAGAGTAGGGGGGAGCTGTATAGAAAGATGGTGAGGGAGTACCTAGCTGACCATACCAACGTCCTGCGTGATCACTCTGCTCCATACAACTACTGGGTTGCAAAGCTGGACAAGTGGCCTGAACTGGCGCTGTACGCCTTGGAGGTGCTGGCCTGCCCTGCCACTAGCGTTTTGTCAGAGCGAGTTTTCAGTGCAGCTGGTGGCATCATCACTGATAAGCGTACACGCCTGTCAACTGACAGCGCTGACAGGCTGACGCTTATTAAAATGAATAAAGCCTGGATTTCACCGGAATTCAAATCTCCACCGGGGGAAAGCAGCTCAATATGAGGATTCTTTATGTATCCTCTCCTCCTCCTCCTTCTCTTTGCACACAAACGCTGAGCCAACAGGCAATTTTTCAGAGGGCCAACTTGCGCTCTTTACAAACAATGTTTACGGAGGGCCACCCGCAGGCCCTCTCTCCAATAAATTTTTCAGGAGGGTCAACTACAGTACAGACACCCCAAAACAATTTTTCAGGAGGGTCAACTTCAGAAACTCCAAAACAAATTTTTGGGAGGCTCACCTACAGCCATTTGACTGCAATCTCAGTCTGACCAAGGCATTGGTGTTGTCACCGCCATGCTGTGTCAGGGTAAACTTTTATGTGCTTCACCTGCTACCTCAGTCTAACTTGGTCACTCTGTTGTCACCGCCATGCTGTGTCAGGGTAAATTTTTGGGTGGTTCACCGGCTACCTCAAGTAACTTGGTCAATTGGGGATGTCACCGCCATACTGTATCAGGATAAAATTTTATGTGCTTCACCTGCTACCTCAGTCTAACTTGGTCACTCTGTTGTCACCGCCATGCTGTGTCAGACTACATGTTTGGGTGGCTCACCTGCTACCTCAACTAACTTGGTCACGTGTTGGTGTCACCACTAGACTGCGGCTACTGTGCCACACACTACAGAATTGTTCACTGCACTGTAGTATATATAACTGAAAGAAAAACCTATTTTCTAGACTGCGGCTACTGTACCGCACACAACAGAATTTTTCACTGCACTGTAGTATATATAACTGAGAGAAAGAACGTAGTCTTTAGACTGCGGCTACTGTACCGCACATTACAGAATTTTTCACTGCACTGTAGTATATATAACAGAGAAAAAACGTACTGTTTAGAATGTGGCTACTGTACAGCACATTACAGAATTGTTTACTGCACTGTAGTATATATAACTGAAAGAAAAAAACGTATTCCCTAGACTGCACTACAGATCCAAGCAAGCCAAGGTACAGCAGCAGCAAAAATTAGTACTGAGAGGACTTTGGGCAATTTCTTTGGGGTCTGTGTGGACCACGTGCTGTCCCCTTTCTGCCACCAGTCGCTGTGCACAGTGTGCAGCCAAGATGGCGGTAGCTGCACTACAAGTCCCAGCCAGCAGCCTGGAGGAGACCTAAAAAAAAGGTGCTTGTAGCCCTTAGAAGGGCTGTTGGGTCCTTTGAGGATGATTCCTGCCTAACCAAAATCTAAATTGAGGCCCTAACACTCTCACTGACAGACAGCAGCTCTATTCCTAATCTCATCCAGGCGGCGTCTGAGGCGAGCAGCGCGGGACCAGATTCTTATATTCCCAGGTCATCTGATCTGGCCAGCCAATCCCTGCTATTGACTTGTAGGGGTTCCACGTGATGCTAGGAGGTACCAAAGACTCTCCTCCATATTGATTGGCTGAGAAAAAGGCGCCTAACATGCAGGAAGAGAAAGATGCCATTTCCTCGAGTATTGCGAGATGGCCGTCCGAGTATCGAGCATGTACGAATACCCTAATGCTCGAACGAGCATCAAGCTCGGACGAGCATGTTCGCTCATCTCTAATTATCATACACATTCGTACGCATTAGCGTACAATGCGTAGCATTAGCATACAAATTTGTATGCATTAGCGTACAATGCGTAGCATTAGCATACAAAATCGTACGCAGTAGCATTAGCGTACAAATCAACATGGCTACGGCAGTGAATGCCAGTACTCTCCCGCACGCAAACGTGTGGGGAGGAGACTCGAGCATCGCACTCGAGCATACGCGAACACCGTGATGTGCAGAGCATACCGATGCTCGAGCAAATATAGTGCTCAGGCGAGCATGCTCGCTCAACACTAATCTGTAGCTGCTCACTAAAAGAAGTAAAATGATGTTGGGCTGCATAAAAAAATGCTTTCATTTTTACAGTAAGACAGAAAGCAAGGAGGCTGTTATCTGAGCTTGATCATATCATAACATAACAGTAGAATAAAGGTCAAAGAGGAATGGGCTAGAGCTCCCATATGATGACTACACCGATCTTATCTAGGAAATCAGCATGGGGCTTCTGATGGCTTCTGCCTTTTGATAACACAATGACCCTAAGAACTGAACTGCTCAGTAACAGGTCACCATAAGATACAGAGTATCTAGAAAGGACCTCACTGCTATATATTGCCATTTCTGAAAACCAAGATAATTAAAGTCAGATGTTACTTATTTGCTAAAAGTCATATTCATTTATTATCTGTAATGCTAAAGGCGAAAGTCCACCCTGACCAAGATAGATCTGATTACATTGCAGTCTGTGCCTATATATCTTTCATGATTTTGCTCTTTATTCCCTTCCTATTTGTAATTCATAATGCACAAATATGTACTTTATAGACTGGATATAAGAGATTTGATTAAATCTAGGCATTCAGTTAGAGATGAGTAAGTAATAAGTGCAATGACAGGGAGCGTCGATTACGCTACTTCCCATCATTGTACCCCTCAGATGCCACTTTTATACATGATCAGGGCATCTGATATAAATAACAGAGTGTACAATTTAAAAAAAAATCATACCTACCTGATCAATTTGCTCGCGCTGGGCTGGTGGCCACCATCTTGCTTGAAAATCTGGCTTGAAATCTTGCGCGCCCATGATGACATAATCATGCCACCCACCGTGTGAGATCTTCAAGCAAGATGGCAGCCCCAGGCCTGTGCTCGGGTCTAGGGAAGACCGGCACTGATTTCACTTACTGTGATGTGTTTCGGCTCTAAAACAAGCCTTTTTCAAGCATGCAAATTCCTTAACTCAAATGGAAATGTTTAAAGGAAGCCTGTCACGTGGAACATGGTACCTGAGCTGCCAGCAGAATGTTATAAAGCAGGATCAGCTGAGCATATTGCTATATAGTTTCTTGGGAAAAGATTCAGTATAACTGGAATTTCATTCATTTAAATTCATTCTCATTCTGGGCTTTAAAGTCTAGGAGGCATTCCTATGAGTGACTGACAGACTTCCATCTATGACTGTGTATACAGAGATAGCTGTCACTGATAGGACCACCTCCTTCACTTCAAAGCCCAGAATGAGAAGGAATTGAAATGAATGAAATACAAGTTTTACTGAGTCTATTTCAACAAAACTAGATATCATTCTGCTCAGCTCCTCCTTCTCTGTAACTGCTGCCTACAGATTACACTGCATTTTTATGCTGACAGGTTTCTTTAAAATACCCGCCCAAGCACCCAATGATTTCATCACATTACTATGGCAACAAACATAAGCAACAAAAACTAGAAAGCATATCAGTGTAACAGAAATGTATGTCCATACTCTGTTTTCTGGTTCAGATAGTATTTAAATAGTATTTATGATTTCTGCAAAAATAATAATGATTTCAACAGACCTTTATTAATACAGATTGTATCGCAGAAAAAAATACATTGAAAGAAACAAAACTATTCTATCACAAAAAAATACTCAGTTCGTATTCCCGATTAAGGTCCATAGGTTCCAGTGTCTGGAGCGTATGGATGCAAAAAGCTTCATTTTTTTTTAGAAATTTAACTCGATCACCCCCTCTACATGGCTGAGAGACGTGATCTATAATCTGAAATTGTAATTGTGCTGTTATGTGTCTGCACCAAAGTGATATGGTATAGGGAGGAATGGTTTTTTGGGTCTAATTATTGACTTTTTTTACTGAATCTGTCTTTCATACATGTGGAGGTTTGCCCCACATCGTAAAATTCGCAAGGACATTTCAGTATGTATATGACAAAATTGCTGTGACAAGTGTAGAACCCACATACAGGGAAAGTTTCTCCAGTATACAGATGTGTGAAATTCTCTCCTTAGTAACATTTCCAGGTATCCTTCCAGGATATATCCATTTTAACCCTTTGTGTATGCAAGAGTTTATCTGGGTAACCATGTTCTTTGAACTTCTCAGTCAAATTGTCCAACCCCCTTTCCTTCATCTCCTGTTGAGTGACAATCTGGGGGATGAATACTAGTATAACGCAATAAACTATTGGAATATGTTGATTGAACATACACATCCATATGCAGACTGCTACCTTCATTTTTAATCACCCAGTTATCTAAAATATTTGTCAGGGAGACTGGTGGTTTGGGAAGGATGGCAGACCCTGAGCTCCCCACAACCGCTGTCCCTGCCTATTGCCCCTGTACGCTAGATCGTAGGGCGACAATTGGACGACAAAACCCTGTACTGGCTAGGGAGCGGGGAGTTGGAAGGACAGACAGACTAAACAAACACGTAACACAGATGAGTAGTTAACAGTCCGAGGTTGGCAACGAGAGAGCATAAACAGACAAAATCACAATCCAAGAGCAAGTCCAAAATACTGGCCGTGGTCAAACACAGGAGAGTAGAAGGTACTAAATCAGCAGGCTGAAGACGAAGTCCAAGATACAAATCCACAGGTCAAACACAGGAATTAAGCACAAGGGTAAACGCTGGTGATGAGCCACAATGGACAATCAAACACTGGCAATGCACTGGAGGGAGAGAGGAGTATTTAAGCAACCAGAGATCCCACCCCTGTGCTCTGAATGGACCAAGCTCCAGAAGCCTGATCATTCACACCTGAGAATTAACCCAACATGAACAGGACAAAACATGAGAGTGTTGCAAGATACAAGAGACTTAGGCGTCGACTGCCTAGCAGAGTAAGGGGTTTTTCACATATCATTTATTTGGTCAGTTATTTCCATCAGTTATTGTGAGCCAAAACCAGGAGCAGACACTAAACAGAGATCAGATATAATGAAAAGATCTGCACCTGTTTGGTGTTTTTGACCCGCACCTGGTTTTGGCTCACAATAACCGATGGAAATAACTGATCAAATAACTGATATGTGAACAACCCCTTAGAAGTGTGAATATGGTTAGCAAGAGACTAGGCGTCGACTGGTTAACACAGCCAAATTCATACGAATACGAACTCTGACAACATTAATCCTATTAGTATCCCAGTGTAAGATGCATTGTAATTCATTCCCTACTGAGTTTAGGAAATCTGAAAAGTCCAGAAGGTTCTGAATGTCACCAAGTCATATGCAAAATGTATTATCAATGAAATGGCGGCAAAAAAAACATTCATTGTTTGGTGCATTGGGATAAATAAATTATTTTTCAAAGCATGTCATATAAAAATATGAGTATGGTGTTGCGACATTCGAACCCATCATGGTCCCACTCCTTTGTTGATAGACTGTGTCATAGTAACATAGTAACAGTTTATAAGGAAATCACCTGCCATTGCTGACAGTGGCTATTTATTGCCTGTCCAATGATGCAACTGCCACTGTCTGCCTGCTCACCATGTTCCATACTGTACTGTAGCTGCTGCTGCTGCCACATGACTGCTGCTAGAGCATCATCCTGTAAGGGCTCTGCTGGGCTGACATCTCTTAAATGGGGTAGAGTAATTTTTCATGATTCTAAAATTCTGAGAAATTTGCTTTCCTGCAAGACATTCAATTCAAGCTTTATGGATGATGGGAAATTATAATAGCTCTGAGTGCCATTTTGAGAGATTTTTAAACCTCTCACCACACACAATTTTTTTTTTTTGAAAATTCTTTTTTTAAAGAAAAATTTTTCACAGCAACAAGGCAACAAAGCTCCACACAAATATGCTTGGAAAAATACTCAATAGGTATTGAAAAACAGAGCAACAAGTGACATTACCGCATATCAAAAGAGAAATGACATTGAATGGATGAACATATCATATGCTATGCAACCAAGAACATAGACAAACAAAAAGAAAGGGGTGATGAGACAATACAAGACGGGAAGGGTGGGGGGATGGGGGGTAGGAAAAGGAGGAGAATGGAAGGGAAAAAAAGGGGGGAAGGAACCAGCAGCTGCTACTATCTGTTGCCACTCAAGAGGAAGAAGGAGGAATAAAGTCCTCCAGGGAGTTTCTCAGATCCCTCCAAAGCCTCCAAGTTTTATTGAATCTGTCATGCGATCTATTCAACCAGCTGGACATTTCTTCAAACCTATATATTTGGTCCACCCTACCAATCCATTCTCGTAGAGTGGGGATTTTCTCACTCATCCAGTAAAGTGGGATTAATGATCTGGCTATAGCCAGAATATGCGTTATAAACCCTTTTCTTATTAGGGCTATAAGTTGAAGTTGGTCTAGCAAGAATTATCATGTCTGCAGTAATAGTAAAATCTATGGAGGTGAATTTCCTTACTATTGCCTCTATGCTTTCCCAGAAGGGTTTGATTTTCCTGCAGCTCCACCAGATATGAGAATGAGAGCCAATCCCCTCTCCACATCTCCAGCACTGAGGGGAGTTAAGAATTCATCTCTCGTAGAGAAATTCCGGTGTTCTATACCACCGTGACAGTAGTTTATAATGTCCCTCTTGCAAACGGATACATGGTGAAAATCCATGAGCATTGGCAAGTACTCTCTTTGTCTCATCATCAGTCAAAACTATCCCTAGCTCTTTTTCCCACTCCACTAGATATGATGGCTTTTGACTTCCCTGAAGGGTCCCCAATAACCGATACATAGTTGAGATTTTCTTGTCCCTCAAGCAGGGATATCATGCATTTTTCAAATGTAGAGAGAGGTCTATCAAACCTATACTTCCCCAGAGCACTGAGACAGACCCCAGAGAAATGGAGCTGGTAAAGGAAGGAATGAGAAGAGTGTTTTATGGAGTGCGGAAGGGCCTCTAGAGAAGGGATCTGATTGTCTTTCAAGAGTTCCCCCAAGGTAAGGGAATTGAAGTGCTCCCATAACTGGGAATGTATGCGACGGAGCTCCCATTAATTTCGGGAGTTCAGCTGCTGGAGTCAATGGTGAGATGCCCGGGATGAGATGATACCTCAAGTTTTTCCATGTCACCCAAAGGCCTTTCATCAGGGGGTCACACTGATCTTCCTTATCTATTTTCTGACTGGGATACCACATTTTATTTTTGGAATGAGGTAGGGAAACATGTTCCGCCAACTGGATTACATCTGGTTGTCTTTTAGGAGTTAAAAACTCTAGACATCTGTTTAATTGAATTGCCTGATAATATCAAAGTGGGTCTGGTAACCCCAAACCTCCCTCCTCCCTACGCCTAGTAAGCAGATTATAAGGGAGCCTAGGCCTCTTTCCTTGCCACAGATATTTAACAAACGCTCTTCTTATGTCCGAAAAGAACCGTGTTGGGAGAGTTATAGGAATCATCTGTAAAGTGTATAGCAACTTGGGAAAGACATAAGCCTTTATTACATTCTTGCGCCCCATCCAGGACAAAATAGGTATATTGTATTTGTGTAGTAGGTTTTTGATTTGCTCCAGTAGAGGGACAAAGTTAGTTGAGTAGAGGTCATCTAAATCTTTTGGTATTTTGATCCCCAAGTATATGATAGGATTTTTAGTCAAGGGAAAGGGTATTGATTCACCTATATTTTTCATGGTAGCCTCAGGGAGGGTAATATTAAGTAGTTCCGATTTTGACGCATTGACCTTGAAATCGGACAGTGAGCCAAACTTTGGAAGCCTTTGATGTAGGGACGGCAGACCTGTCTCCGGGTTTGTGACCGGAAAAAGAAGATCATCCGCAAACGCCATGCATTTTAGGTTCCTTTCTCCGTATCTGATCCCCTCTATCCTGGTGTCCTGTCGAACTGCTTGTATTAACGTTTCTATTACGAAAATGAAAAGAAAGGGGGAGAGGGGACATCCCTGCCTAGTTCCATTTGATATGGCAAACGGTGGAGACATAGTACCATTAATTCTTAGTCTAGCGTGTGGCTGATTATATAAAGTAAAAATGGCCTCTATAAAAGCATCCGGAATCTGGAATGTGCGTAATGTAGCTTTCATAAAGGACCAGTGTCCACTGCGACTTGCTGTTCTTTCTTGACCTTAGTACCCAGAGCTACAAGGATTCCTCTAATAAAGGCCTTATGGGCCTCCCAAACCACCAGGTATTTACTATCTGCGGAGATATTTATAGAGAAATAGGAGGAGAGAGCCCTCCTAATCTGTTCACAGTGCTCCGGGGAATACAAAAGAGATTCATTTAATCTCCAATTCCACTCCCGACAAGGCAAGGAAGGCATTCCAAGGGATGCAACACAAGGGGCGTGATCTGATAAAGTAAAGGAACCCAACCATGCCTTATGGAAAGCCGAAACAAAGGAGGAAGATGTCATGATATAATCCAATCTCTGAAAGAAGTTGTGAGGGTTAGAAAAGAACGAATAGTCCTTAGTGGTGGGATTGAGGCATCTCCACACATGTATAAGATTCAATTCTTGTAACTTTTTATGTATTTTGCTGATGTGAGACTGAGATATATGAGATCGGCCAGAGATCGGCCTGTCAAGGAGTCAAGCGAGGGGTCAAGAACCATATTTAGGTCCGCCCTGAGAATAATTGTTCCTTCTGCAAATGCTTTGAGAGTATCAATAGTCTTTACTAACCATGTCACAATAGAAGTGTTAGGTGCATATAAATTCACTAATGTGAACTTCTTTGAGGCTATTTCCCCTTTCAAGAAAAGCATTCTCCCCTCTGCGTCTGACAATTGTTGCTGCAAGACAAATGGAAAAGTATGGTGAAGACCAATTGAAACCCCTTTGGAGGCCGAGGAGGGATGGCAACTATGGAACCACTGGTTGAATGGATGCCTAGGGAGTTTGGGAATTTTGTGTTGCTTAAAGTGCGTCTCTTGGAGAAAAATAACCTGAGATGTTAGTTTACAGAGGGTTAAAGCTAATCGTCCCCTTTTGTTGGGGGAGTTCAATCCTTTTACGTTAAAGGAGGTGAGTATAATGTCCGCCATTTAGTACTGAAGTGTATGGTTTTTAAGTGTGTAAGCTAAGAGAAATAGGAAAAAAGGGGAAAAACACAAGGATAAGACACACTAAGGTGAAGACACAACAAACAGACAGACAAACCGTGAAATCAGATAACAAATAAACAGACGAAGAGCAAATTGTATCTCTGCTCAGAATCAGGTAGTCCAAGTACCACCAAAGTCTGCCAAAGCACTATGAAAGCCTTTGGCTTTTGATCCCGAACTTCAATGTAATAAAGTATGAACCACAACAAAGAGTGGTGTAATGGCTTGGGGGGCAGATGCTGTATTCGGGAGGAGACTGAAAAATAAAGGACAACAGCAACCTAGCCCCGCCCCCAAACCCCACGTCCCCATATAAACTATACAAATAAGAGATACTGTGATACAATACAGAACCCGAACATCATAGTGGGGTCCTCAACTGAACCCCAAGTTTAATACAGTGGAAGGATTATCAGCATTCAAAAAAGTAAATAAATATAACTCTCAAATATAGATCAGAAGGATAGGAAAGGACGAATAGAAATGAAAGATAGCACAGAAAATCTCCCAATAAAAAAGGTTAGAGGTCTCATATTCTTTCAGAGTAGCTGTTCACTATCAGCATTTCCTCCTGCGAGGACCTTAATACTCTCGATTTAGTGCAAAAATCTAAAAAGGTCAGAAAAATATAAGATGGATAGAAAGTGAGGAGCAAAATAAAAATAGATAGGGACCAAATAAATGACCACAAGTCTACGTCCCTAATGAGGGACAGGAAGGTAGGAATAATGACCGCCTGAAAACCATATGTCTGCAACAAGGGTGGAAAAACAAGAGGGACAGGAAAGATTGATCCACAAAGTAAAGATAGCCTGAAGAACACAAAAGTAAGTAAGTAAATGGGGGACCTATCAGTCATGTGTTCTTGTACCATTCTGAGGTATTCAGCCCTACTTTCTCGCACAAGTATCAGCAGGGCCATGAGGGTATCATTCCTCTACTTAAACAACAGGTGAGGAAGAGATCCGAGAAGTAAAGGAAAGGAGGAAGCAAATTAAAGATAGAGCAAAACCAGACTGTTAACAAAAAAGCAATGCATAGCACTGGATGAGCTTTTTGCTTGGGGAGTACAGCATTACAAGAACAGTTTACACCCAGCGTCTGCTAATAAATGTAAGAAAGGGAGACACCTAGCGAGAGTCTTGTCCATTACCGGAGGGCTCGCAATGGCGGGAAAAAAGCCGTGGCGGTAAAACCGCTATGTCCAAACTGACAGTGTGAAACCCCACAATAAACAATGGTATGGTGAATAAACATAAGTCAGGTTGCTCGCTCTCCCCCTTCACAATACCTCTCTGCGCTCCAGAGGAGCACAGTGATAAGTTCACAAGAAACTCAGATGTCTGCCGCTCAAGCTGATTTCAGCGATGTCTTCTCCTGCGTCTTGGGAGCTTTTGTCGCCCTGGCCTTTGTCACCCTGCTCCACGGCTCTTGATGAGGGAGTTCAGGTAGACGATCAGCTATGGCTACTGCATCCATGACGGAATAGCCATTGGTTCAAGACCAAGTAAGGGACATGCTTTTTCTAAGTCTTCCGGCGTATGGATAGTGATACGTCTCCCATTCTTAGTGATAGAAAGTCCAAAAGGATATAGCCAAGTATAAGGCAATTTCGCTGCTCTAAGAGCCTCCAGAAGTGGTCTTAGTATCCTTCTTTTAGCAAGTGTCGAGGGCGCAATGTCCTGGAATAGTGCTATTTCTGCCTCGGCGTAGCGGAGTTGGTCCCTTTCTTTGGCCGCCAACAGGATACGAACTGTATCTACATATGAAAGTAGGCCACAAATAACATCTCTCGGCCTGTCCGTGGGTTTTGGGACAGGTCTCAGGGCTCGATGAATACGTTCTATAGTAATTTCCCGAGCTTTGTCAGCCCCTATGAGGTTGGAAAAGATCTCGAGTGCCACCTGAGGCAAGGCTTCTGAGGCCCAGGACTCTGGAAGCCCCTTAATGCGTATATTTTTCCGCCTGCTTCTATTCTCCTGGTCCTCTATTAGAATAAAAGCTCTATTAATCTCCTCCGTGTGGACCGACATAGTGGTCTCCATTGCTTGGGAGTGTGAGGATATACCCGCTACGGCGTCTTCCAGCGGTGGCCCAGCTGCAGTAGCTCAGATTTAATATCGGCCAGTTCTGCCATTACCGGTTTAACTGCTTGTGCAAGAGCTTTCATTAGAAAGGCTTTTGAGATGCCTAAGCTGCCACGATCAGCCATCTCACTTTCTGCTACGCTCTCCTTTTCTGAGTCTTCCGCGCCATTTCCTCCATCTCTGGACCCGCGGCCATCTTGGGATTTGCGCCATGCAGGTGATTTTCCTTCTTTTTAAGACATTTCTGCATGCCTTGTGGGGTTTTGTAGGCTTTGAGTGCTTCAAATGCCTCAGCACTTCTATCCTTCCCATACTTTACCATTCTGCAGTCGGGTTGTATTTGCTTAATAGGGATTCTGGTGCTCAGGAACGGAGGAGCAGCAACTTCACACAACCATCTGCTTCAGCGGCCAGGCTCTGCCCCCCCCCCCCCCACAATTTTAAATAAATACCATATCAAAGCAGGCTATTAATCAATATTTGATTTGTCAGTAGTAGAACTAATTCACTTAAATGGCACGCAGAATTCTTGTACATTATGTTTTGAAGTTCACTGAAATCTTTTATTTAAAATTTATTCATTTTAAATATGTCCTGACGCTAACTGTAAGAAAATGCATTGATATCACTTCAAATTATTTTTATTTAGCATTTCATTTAGGTAACCTAGGATATATGTTTCTATATTTTTTTAGTGTGATAACCAAGGAAACCTTCAGTCTTCTGTTCCTTCATCTGTTAGCAAGTTACATTCCGCACAGAACACAGATTCACTGTCTGAAGATAAATGTTACTGCTTTCCAAATAAGGTATGTAGATATGGCGTATATAAATCCATGCAAATTCACCTGTTGTCATACACCGATATGCAGTTTATATTAAGCAATAGTGGTAATAAACAGTAATAATCAGTGAGGGTGACTGAACGTGGACATGTGGATTTATGCAAGGCTTTGTCTTTTTATTTTATCTCTGGGCATAGAAAGGAAAAATACATGAAATGGTTCTGTCACGCGCAGGTGTTGGGGGGGAAAACCAAACCAAGTGTAGGAGGGAAAGGAGATTAGGCCTAGAAACTAAGGAAGATAGATGGACACCTCCTGCAGGAAACCCTGGCTAAAGTCCTGTCTATCTTCCAGTATGAACAGGCCTAAAAGGTAGGCAAATTCATACACCGGAACCTAAACACCGAACTGACCCTATAGGACCCTGGAAACTAATGACAGGAATGAGTCTACCTGTTCCTCCAAAAGGAAGGACGAACAGAAGTCTCCCTAAGGCCTAATAACAAAACAACAGGAGGGAAAAGGAAACTTATCTTTCAATTAAGAAATGGAGGCTCCAGGATATCAGCTGAAACCAAACTGCTGCTCACCACCACAGCACTGAAGCTATTAACCGCAAGGAATAGTGGGAGAAGAAGCAATAAATAGGGGAGGGACAATTACCACACCAGGAACACCTGAGGGAAAAGGGTGTGTTAAAAACCAACAACAAAAAAGGAAAACATGTCAGATTATACCACGTGTTGCCAATCTGACAGACCTCCTGTTATCTGTCATAGGAATGTCCGTGACAGGTTCACTACTGCAGTATTAGTATTGTTACTTTTCTTTATTTCTGAAATCTACAGTATGAAAATTATTTTCAATCTGCTGGGGACTAAGAGCTCGAACAATGCCATGAACAAAGCAGTCCTGGCAGTCAATAAGGCTAGGTTCACACCTTGCATAGACTCCACCTTTATTGTTTATTCCAGGAAATGTTCCTGATCTTACTCACCAATAGGCTATTATTAATCAAACAACATTTGCCTAAACTGTATAGCATAGTTGACAATGAGTATGATGCACATGTTCATCAAAACTTTTCAAATGGATCCTCTTCATTTTTAGTCACTGGGGACATGTATTATGGCTCTACTCCAGTTTTATGATGTAGAAAACTCACAGATTTTGTCACAAGTGTTGTTTTCTGACAAACTGCAACTTTTTAGCTTTCTCTGAAACCTTGCCAATTTCAAAAAGTGGGTAGGACATGAGCAGGAGGAGGCAGGGCATGGGTGGGACTTCTGTGGCCAGACTCATTTAATAGCATGTGCTCCATTGGTTGGATCTTCCTCCAGTGAGGAAGAAATGCTTGTGAAATGCTGGTCAATAGTAAATGACCTCCACTGACAAAAACATTTCTGCAGCTCAGAAATTTTTAGTACAGAAACCGATTTCCCTGGAATCAAAACTGAGCAAGTTTGTATGTACCTTTAGTGATGCACAGTAATTGTTAGCATGTTAGGGCTCATCCACTTGAACATATTTTCTTTACGTGTTCATTCCGTTTTTTTTTTGCAGACCATATGCAAAACCATTAATTTCAATGGGTCCGCAAAGAAAGGACGTTAATCTGTGTGCATTCCATGTCCGTATGTCTGCATGTCTGTTCCGCAAAAAAATAGAATATGTCCTATTATTGTTCACATAACAAACAAGGATAGGACTGTTCTATTTGGGGATAGCTGTTCCGTTCTGCCAAATGCTGAATGCATGAGGCCGGTATCTATGTTTTGTGGACTGCAAAACAACAATGGTCATGTGCATGAGCCCTAAAATGAAGTTCCTGGTTGTCTCAGATAGATGAAGCTATAAATCAAGGACAAATTTAGACTCCATCCACAACTTTTACGCTTGGTCTGGCACAATAAATTTGGTATTGTATTGTCCTCCAGAATAAGGGTATGGCCACACTGGCAGGTTTCCTGAGGCATAAGTAGATCATAAAAGGAAAGAATGTGTAAATGACATATATACGACTTCTCCTTCTTTTTAAAAAATCACTCCTGGTTTTGGCCTCCGAAACCACATCTGGAAATCTGACCGTGTGGTGATACCCTAATATTAACATGTTATTTTTACCGCACAGTGAGAATTGAAAAAACAAAACAAAAACTATGGCAGAATTATGTTTTTTCTTTCCATTCTAACCCACGTACATTATCTGTGATATATTTTATGGTACATTAAATGTTACCATTGAATATTTAAAACATAAAAAACAACAAGCCCTTATATGGCTATATCAATGGAAACATAGAGAAGTTATGGCTCCCGGAGAAGAGGATGAAAAAACAAAAATGTTGCTGCCAAAGCTGGTTGTGTTGGAAAGGAGTTCAACCAGTTAAAACCTATCCTAATATACTTTTTCATATACAAATAATTTGAAATCAGAAGACAATGCCTCTTTAATGGGATATCTCTATGTCAGACATTGATGTTATTTTTCTAGGATATGCCATCAATAATAGATATGTGCAGGTGCTGGCTCTGCTATTTTCCTGAGTCCAATATCAGTAAATGGAGAGATGGTCATGCATGCATGGTTAGTTTCCATTCACTTCTGTTCTGGAGATAAGAGCAAGTCCCAGTGGGACCCAAAACTATCTGACATTGATGGCATATCCAAGTGATATGCTATCAATGTCTGGGAGGGGCCAAGCCCTTTAACAAAAGTTCTTAATTGTATGTAATAAATCTCCTACATGGCTAGATTATCATGAGACATAATACAAGAAATTTATGCCGAAATTGACTGGAGTATGGTAAATACCTATGAAATATATTCCAGGAGCTGTAATGACAGCTATAAAAGTAGTGGGAGAGCCAAAAATGAAAAGTTTCAGAATTTGTTGAATTTCTGCCAAATGTTTGAATAAAATTCCAGTCTTTTGGAAATTATTAAAAAAAAGTTACTGGATGAGCAAAATATGAGAGCACAGCAACAAAGCATCAACAGCAAATTCTCTTATGAATATGCAAAGATAACAATGTTGACTTCATTTTCCTAAGTACTATATCTTAATCCTGAAATCTTTTTAACATGTTTTATTCATTTTTGTTAATATTAATGAAGATAATAATAAAAACTAGATGTGCATTTCCAGGAGAAAATACATAGTGCTTGAAAAGGGCGCACCTTTAACAATGACTTCCAGAGTACACCTATAAAGGAGAACACTGACCATAGTTTAAATGTGACTCAGGAAAAGCCCCTTTAAGTGTAACTCAAAAAAAGTTCCTTTCAGTATGACTAGGAAAAAGCCCCTTTAAGAGTGGCTGCCCATTTAAGAGTGTCTGCCCCTTTAAGAGTAACTGTCCCTTTAACGGTACTGCCCATTTAAGAGTGGCTGTCCCTTTAACAGTTATTGCCCCTTTAAGAGTTACTGCACCTTTAAGAAAGGCTGCCCTTTTAAGGGTGTCTGTCTCTAAGAGTGACTGCACCTTTAAGAGTGACTGCCCCTTTAAGAGTTACTGTCCCTTTAAAAGTCACTGCCCCTTTAATAGTGACTACCCCTTTAATAGTTACTACCCCTTTAAGAGTGACTACCCCTTTAAAAGTGGCTTTCCCTTTAAGAGTGGCTACCCCCTTAAGAGTGGCTGCCCCTTTACAAGTGACTGCCCCTTTAAGAGTGGCTTCCCCTTTAAGAGGGACTATCCCTTTAAGAGTTGTTATCCCTTTAAGAGTGGCTGCCCATTTAAGAGTGTCTGTCCCTTTAAGAGTGTCTGTCCCTTTAAGAGTGTCTGCCACTTTAAGAGTGACTGCCCCTTTAAGAGTAACTATCCCTTTAAGATTGCTGCCCATTGAAGATTGGCTGCCCCTTTAACAGTTACTGCCCCTTTAAGAGTGGCTGCCCCTTTAAGGGTAGCTGCCCCTTAAATAGTGAATGCCTCTTTAAGAGTGACTGCCTCTTTAAGAGTGACTGTCCCTTTAACAGTGCTGCCCATTTTAGAGAGGCTGTCCCTTTAACAGTTAATACCCCTTTAAGAGTTACTACCCTTTTAAAAGTGACTGCCCCTTTAAGAGTTACTGCCTCTTTAAGAGTGACTGCCCCTTTAAAAGTGCCTTTCCCTTTAAGAGTGGCTGCCCCTTTAAGAGTGGCTGCCCCTTTAAGAGTGACTGCCCCTTTAAGAATGGCTGCCCCATTAAGAGTGGCTGTCCCTTTAAGAGTGGCTGCCCATTTAAGAGAGACTGTCCCTTTAAGAGTAACTGTCCTTTTAGGAGTGTCTGCCCCTTTAAGGGTGACTGCCCCTTTAAGAGTAACTGTCCCTTTAAGAGTGCTGCCCATTTAAGATTGGCTGTCCCTTTAACAGTTACTGCCCCTTTAAGAGTGGCTGCCAATTTAAGAGTGGCTGCCTCTTTAAGATTGACTGCTAATTTAAGAGTGTATGCCCCTTTAAGAATAGCTGTCCCTTTAAGAGTGACTGCCCCTTTAAGATGGACGACCCCCATTAAGAGTGACTGCCCCTTTAAGAGTGGCTACCCCCCAGGTCTGGGAGATTTGCCCTCTATGTTATCTCTATATATCAGTAAGCCTTCTCCACTGTGTGTATGCTGTGCCATATATGGTGCTGTCTATTTGCATATTGAGCTGTGATTGGCTGATTGATCTCCACTCTAGCTTCTCGATTCATTCCTATGCCCCCTTAGCCTCAGGTCTGGGGGAGCTGCCCTCTATGTTATCTCTATATATCTGTAATACTTCTCCACTGTGTGTATGCTGTGCCATATATGGTGCTGTCTATTTGCATATGGAGCTGTGATTGGCTGATTGATCTCCACTCTAGCTTCTCGATTCATTCCTATGCCCCCTTAGCCTCAGGTCTGGGGGAGCTGCCCTCTATGTTATCTCTATATATCTGTAATACTTCTCCACTGTGTGTATGCTGTGCCATATATGGTGCTGCTATTTGCATATTCACTGTGATTGGCTGATTGGTCTCCACTCTAGCCTCTCCATTCATTCCTATGGATGATTTTTGGGGTTTTAACCTGTGATATCTTAAAAACGACAAATCCGATAGACTCCAAAAATACATAGCACACCTCTCACCATTGAGGGCTTTGAAACGCACTTTGAACGGAGTCTGTACTCCAAGCGGTTCGGGCTGTATTCATTTCAGAAATTTAGGGAGAAGAAGAAGAAGAAGAAGAAGAAGAAGAAGAAGAAGAAGAAGAAGAAAGAAATGGAGGAATAACAATATAGTGCTTTTCAAGCACTATAATAAAAATAATAATAATGATAATACCTAAAACCTTTAATCCAAGCGCAGTAAGGCAGTAACACTGAGCCACCGTGCTATAGGTGTCTTAACAGAATGCCTGTGATCTTCTGGGATCAGCTGACATACAGAATATCAGCTCTGATATTCAGTACAGCAGTCAGACTTTCCTAACACTCTTCATTGATTACAACAGAACCTGGCAGGCAGCCAGACCGGACGAGTTAATTTTTATGAGTGCAGAATCTGTATGCAGGCAGTTGCAGTGCTTGTTTTCAAATACAAGTTAATCAGACTTTAATTATCATTTGCATTTTAACAGGTGAAAATGTTATCAGCCCACAAAAATGTATTGCAGAAATCTATTGTTAATCATCGTTTAACTTAACTTTTTCTAAAATGATCATTTACAATAGCATGTCTGTTCAGGGTATGTTGGCTCATGCACTGAATATCTTTTCTTACTGTATAGGAAAGTTTAGCCTGCTGTATAGTGATGATCGAGCACAGCGATGTTCGGGTGCTCTGGTCGAACACTAGGTGGTGCTCGAGTGCTCGGCCGAGCACCCGACTATAATGGAAGTCAATGGGAGAAGACCAGGCACCCCCTGCTCTGCAGAGGGGAGGGTGTCTGGTTCATAGGGAAACATCAGAAAATGGTGGAAACACCACAGAAATGGTTAGGGAACAGCATGGGGAGGATGTCTGGATGCATCTTGGACTCCAAAGTCGCTGATATTCACGATGATGTCCGACTATTATGCCACTTTTACGGAATGACAATAATACCCCCCAAACCAAATATAACATTGATTTTAGAGGAAATATTGTTAGGAAACATATATTTACTTGTATATAAAGCGCAAGTAGTAGCAGGCCCTCACCCCTAATATTTTACACGGTCAGATCAGCAGCAGGCACTCGCCCCTAATGTTTTAGAAGGTCAGATCAGCAGCAGACCCTCACCCCTAATGTTTTTGAGTAGCAGCAGCACTGAACGTCAACTTGTCAGGATGAGGACCAGAGTGAAGAAGTAACATAGTAACATAGTTTATAAGGCCAAAAAAATCATCTGTCCATCCAGTTCGGCATGTTATCCTGCAAGTTGAAGGAAGAGGAAGGCAAAAAAAACCCTGTGAGGTAGAAGCCAATATTCCACACTTTAAGGGAAAAAATTCCTTCCCGAAGAGGAAGTAGTGGACAATAAAATCACTGGCCCAACATGGTAAGGAGGCAAGCTGAGCAAGGACAGCAGTACAGAGGGGTAGGGATGCGCAGCACCGCAACAGGCTGTAAGAGGTGGCGGGGTGGCAAAAGGGAGAAGGCAGGCCACACCAACAAGTGTGGACAATAAAAGAATTGTCATTTGCAACCTGTGCAGTAACAAAATGAGCAGGGGCATGAACACTAGTAACCTGACCACCACCAGCATGATCTTAATGGCAGCAAAGCACCCTAATAGGTGTGCCAAACGCCTGGATCCACAATTGGTGTCTGCGGGTCACACCACTGCCTCCTCTTCCCTGTGTTATGTGCTAGCCAAGACGCAGGCCCAGATGCCCCCCGCCCTGCACCTGGACCCTCGCAAGCACCATCAGTGAGCACATCCACTTCTGTTTACCAGCGCAGCGTACAGATGTCCATACCCCAGGCCTTTGAACGAAAGTGCAAACACCCAGCCACCCACCCACAGGCCATAGCACTAAATGCACACCTTTACAAATTGCTGGCGCTGAAAATGTTGCATGTGGACACTGAGGCTTTTCGCAGTCTGATGGCGGTGGCTGTCCCTCATTACTCAGTACCTAGCCGCCACTATTTTTGCCGGTGTGCCCTCACTGCCTTACACCTGCATGTGTCCCGTAACATAACTCGTGCCCTGACCAATGCAGTTACTGGGAAGGTCCACTTAACGACTGACACATGGACAAGTGCTTCTGGCCGGGGACGCTACATTTCCATGACGGCACACTCGGTGAACGTTGTGGAGGCTGAGAGCGAGTTGTACCCTGGAATGGCATAGGTGCTACCGACACAAAGGATTGCGGGCTCTACTTCCATCAGGATTTCCGCCACCACCTACATTAGTGGCTGCAACCCCTCCTTCTCCTCCTCCACTTCCATCTAGGAATTCTCATCTTGCAGCACCAGTCAGTCATCAGTCAGTAGTTGGAAGCAGTGTAGCACAGCGGTGGGGAAGCGGCAACAGTCTGTGCTGAAACTTATTTGCTTAGGTGACAAACAACACACCGCCAGAGATCTGTGGTAGGATATAAGGGACCAGGCTAAGCTATGGCTCTCGCCACTCAACCTACAACCATGCGTGGTTGTGTCTGATAACAGCCGCAACTTGGTGGTGACTTTGGAGCTTGGCAAGCTCACACACATACTGTCACGCTCAGGTGTGGGGGGAAAACCACACAGAGCGTAGGATGGAAAGAAGATTAGGCCTGGAAACTAAGGAAGGTAGATGGACAGGAAACCATGACTCTAATCCTGATTGACTACCAGTATGAACAGGCCTCAAAGGTAGGCAAGTTCATACACAGGAACCTAAACCAAACTGACCCTATAGGACCCTGGAACTAATGACAGGAATGAGTCTATCTGTTCCTCCAACAGGAAGGATGAACAGGAGTCTCCCTCAGGCCAAACAACTGCTTCAACTTAGTGGTTCAGCGGTTTCTCAAAAACTACACCAATTTGCCTGAGCGTGAAGGTGCCCATTTCCGAAAATCACCTTCAGCTTTCGCGAGTCTGGCAACGCTGCAGCAGCGCTTACACTTGCCAGCTCACTGACTGCTGTGTGACCTGAGCACGCGCTGGAACTCTACCTGCTCTCAATAAAGACGGAAAGCGCTGCATGTGGAAAAGGTTCTGATAAGCGGCCTAGTGTCACAACTAGGAGGGAAAAGTTTTGTAAAGGAGTACCTAGCTGACAATGTCAACATCCTCAGCGATCCCTCTGTGCCTTGTAATTATTGAGTGTCTAAGCTGGACACGTGGCACAAACTGGCGCTCTACGCCTTGGAGGTGCTGGCCTGCCCTGCAGCCATCGTTTTCTCGGAGCGGTTATTTAGTGCCGCTGGGGGCATAATAACTGCTAAGCTCTTCCGCCTGTCAACTGAAAATGCTGACGCTAATCAAAATGAACAAGGCCTTGATTGCCCCTGACTTCGCTACCCCACCAGAGGAAAGCGGCTGAACATAAAGGAACTTTAAATGTGGCTTTTAAGGTGTATTGAATACACTGTATTTCCATGCACCCCTTACTCTTCTCGTCCTCTTCCTCCTCTTCCTCCATCATATCAAACTGCTTATTAGGCTGCCGCCTTTAAATATTTAAGAGGTTCACCAGCAGGCCCTCACCCCTAATTTTTTAACCTAAAAAATTAACCTCTCTCTAGTCCTCCTCCTGACATGTTGACCTAACAAGAACCTGTCTTGCGCCGCCCTCCAAACTGAGACATGAAGCTAAGAGTTTTGGATGAGTTTGTTTCTTGTGCTGTGCCATCAGACACTGTTTCACCGTGCCCACCGTGCACCATCAGGAGTAGTGCTGAGCGAGCATGTTGGCCGAACACCGAGTGTGCTCGAGTCTCTTCCCCGCACTGTAATGTTGATTTGTACGCTAATGCGTACAAATTTGTATGCTAATGCGTACGAATTTGTATGACAATGCGTATTAATTTGTACGCTAATGTGTACGCATTTGTATGCTAATGCGTACGCATTGTGCGCTAATGCGTACTCATTGTGCGCTAATGCGTATGCATTGTGCGCTAATGCGTACGCATTGTGCGCTAATGTGTACAACTTCAGTTAATTAGCATACTTTTACGAGTGAAAGGAGTAAAAGAGGATAGGACATCTTCCTCCTATGGAATGGGACGGTTGAGGAACTTATGCTATTTCATGATTTTCTAAACCGGGTTGACCCTGATGTGAAATTTACAGTAGTGCACTCACCTGATTGCATACAGTTCTTGGACACTTTGGTGTTAAAAAGGAATGGGAGGTTGGAAACGGATCTATTTGTGAAATCCACGGATAGGAATTCATTATTGTGTTATCACAGTTGCCATCCTAGAAGTATGGTCAAGCATCTTCCATACAGTCAGTTTGTGAGAGCTAGACGTATAGTGTCTAATGAGGGTAGAATTGAGGGAATATTGGATACTATGACTGAGAAGTTCAAAACTAGGGGTTACCCTGTGGCTAATTTATGCCAGCAAAAACAGCGGGTTTTGAGTATGGATAGAGCCTCAACATTGGTACCCTCACGCAGGTCCTCTGTGCCCAAACGCATGCACTTTACATCCACTTTTAGTGAACAGAGCAATCAGATAGGGAGCATAATACGCCAACATTGGATGACTTTGAAGAGATGTTGCCCCCAAGTGGAGGAGTTTAGTGTTCCTCCTGTTTTTGCGTATCGTCGATCCCGTAATTTAAAGGACCATTTGGTACACTCAGATGTGATACCTAAAGTTGCCTCTGGACAAACTTTCTTGGCCCCTAGAAAAACGGGGTGTTTCCCTTGCTTGGGGTGCGTGAACTGCCGGCTTATGTTGAAAGGCGGGCGGTTCACCCACCCTGTTGCTGGTAAGTCTTTTGAGATAAAACATTTCTTGACGTGCAATTCTGATTTTGTTGTTTATTTGCTGGTGTGTCCTTGCCAGCTGATGTATGTAGGCGAAACTACATTAGATGTGAAGACAAGGTTGAACTATCACAGGTACACGATCAGAAAAAAGAGACTGGATCTACCAGTGTCTAAACATTTTGTGGAATTAAAACACACGGAACAGCAGTTGCGTTTTCGCATCATTGATTATGTCCCTCCCCCTAGACGTGGTGGTGATAGGACAAAAACTTTATTACGTAAGGAACTTGAGTGGATTTACCGTCTTAACACATTGAGACCTAATGGTCTCAATGTGGACTTTAATATGAATGCCATACTTTGATTGCCTCTGATGTTGTGTCTGCCCTCTTGGTTAAGGTGGATTTACTTCTATACAGTATTTGTTTTTAATTTTCTTCTTTTTGCTTTTTAGGGACCTGCATCTGTCTTCAAGGTGGTGGAGTGTCCGGAAAATATATATACTTCAGAGCCACATTTCACATGCCCTATTGGATATTTTAATATTGTAATGTGCTGTTTGTGTGACTATACAATGTTATATTGGGGACAAGGCACTATTGTGGTGGTTAGGAGGATGCTGTATGATGTGCTGGTCTGTATTCTATGGACGGGCACGATACGGCTACCCTCTGAGCGGGGTTGGTACCCGCAGTAAAATGTGGGTTTCCGACCAATACTGCTCCCATCTAGTGAGCCTTAATGTTACCCATTTAAATACAGGAGAATCCCTGTTGAGATGAGTAAATGTGTAAGTCACTGAACTACGGCGCTAGAGGTTTTTATGGTTTCCCACAGCCAAGATGGCGATGGGGACTGCTTTGTGAGTAGAGCGCATGCGCTGGTATTTGGTTGTGGGCTACCCTTACTTGGAATGGAGCGCTGGATATTTCCAGGCTATTGCGCATGTCTGACATGCGCTTTGGGTTTGAGCTCTTGCCGTAGTAACCAGCACTTTATGTAGGGTAATAAACATAGCATGGACATGCGCTGTGGCTCTTTAGGAACGCTGAGTGTGGCGTACATGTGGGCAATTTCTCCTATCTCCTTGACACAGTATGTAGGTCTCAATTAGCTTTTATTTTTTGCACATGCACTGCCATTATTGGCAATTTATGAATTTATCTAACTTATGTGTTTTTTATGTATGATGGATTGATATTACTATATATTATGACTTTTACACACAGTATATATTTATGTTTTGTGATATATTTACACTTTATATGTATTATTGATTGTATTTTGCACTTTTTTTGACTGATTGGATTTATGAATTGGTTATTATGCACACTTGTGTTTTTTGCATATATACTTTGTACACCCCACTATTTGTGCTTGAGAAAGGCTCTAGTGTTGAGCCGAAACGTCGCGGTCCCTCTGTACGGGTAAATAAAGGATCTTTTTGTTTTATATGGGAGTGCTGCCCAGTTTTTTGATACTGTTTATGGATGGTCTTTGTCGGGCCTGGGGCGTGCACCTCATTAGTCTGATTTTCTGTGCTGCCGATGTTTTTTCTTTTTTCTATAAATATATATATATATATATATATATATATATATATATATATATATTGCAGCAATATATAATAGCCCTTAAAAGGGCTTTTGGGTCTTTTCAGAAGAAATACTATCCCATCCTAGTGTTCTTCTCTCCCTACACTATCTGTCCCTCCTTGTAGCAGCTCTCCCTGACTCGGTATGATACGGTCACATGTCACCGAGTGCTTTATAGCACTCGATGACACGTTCCCGGCCATCCAGTCAGTGTAATGCCAGGAGCAAACATGGCTACTGGCATTACAGTGAATGCCAGTACCTTCCCGCACGCTAATTGGCTAATTAGTGTGAGGGGAGGGGACTCGAGCATGACGCTCGAGCACACGTGGTGGATCCAAGCGCCGCCATGTTCGGTCGAATACTATATTCGGCCGAACATGTTCGCTCAACACTACTGCTGTACTTTCCTACAGAGTTAATAAAAAGTGAGTTGTCTGAGCTATTTTGAAACATAATAAAATAAAAGGAATCTATGTTCACCAATTAAACCTCCACTTTCTCCAGTGCTACCGCTCCAGTCCAGTCCCCTAGGATTTGTTTCCTCAACTGCAGCGGTGATGTTACCAGTGTAGTCAATCACTAGGCTCACTGGTATATGGCACAAGCCAGTGATTTGCTGGAGTAGTCATTTAGATTATATGGTTATATGTAGTGTTGAGCAACTCCGAGAAGTGGAATTTGATACGAATTTCAGGGAAAATTCGATTTGCTACAAAGCCAAATTTCCTTGTGCTTTGTGGTAACAAATCAATTTTCCCTGAATAGCGGTAAAAAAAAATAATCATGCTTACCTAATCCGTTTCATTGCGAAGACCCAGCCGCTGATATCTTGATTGAAGATCCCACGCAAAATCCCGTGCACGGTGACGTATGATGTCACCACACAGGCCAACGTGATGACATCATCACGGACCAACTGAGATTTTGCACTGGATCTTCAGTCAAGATGGCGGTGGTCGGCTCTTCGAGATCAAATGAATGAGGGTAAGAATGATTTTATTCATTTTTTTAAAATTTTACAATATTGACGTCAGTTGCTGTGATCAGCTATGAACATGGCATCTGAGTGGTACATTGGCGGGGAACGGCGCAATCGTAGCTCCCTCTCATTGCATCCACTACTTACAAAGAAATGTACTTTGTGACAAAGTAATTCTTTTTGTAAAATTTGGCAAAGCAGCTAAATCGAATTTTCCAATACTTCGCTCGTCACTAGTTATATCACTGCTGCAGTCATGTAACCACAGAATGTACAACTCATGTACTCGAGCACGATGCTTGAGTCTCCTCCCTGCACGTTTGTTGCCTGCTGCGCAGCCAATAAACGTTTGGGGCAGTACTGGCATTCACTGTAATGCTGTAGCCACGTTGACTACTGGCATTACAGTGTTTGAATGGCCGGAACGCGCCATCGGGTGCTATATAGCACCCGATGACACGTGGTTCGGCTCAGTCTTAGTCAGGGAGAGCTGCAGCATAAGGGACAGATATTGTAGGGATAGGAATTATTTTAGTTGTTTGGCAGGGTTCATTGTTTGAATATCTCAGAGACCCAAAAGTCCATTTAAGGACTATTGTTTTATCTGGCTCCTATTTATATTATTAGCGCAACCTGTCCTAAATTGCTCACAATTGATTGGCTGCTGCTGACAGTAACACAACCTCTCCTACATCTGTTGTGTTACATTTGCGCATCCGAAATATCTGTGACATTCAGTGTAATTTTTTGCCGCTGGTGACAGCAACATTACCTGCTCTACATCTGCTGTATAACATTTGCGCATCCTAAATATCTGTGACATTCAGTGTAATTTTTTGACGCTGGTGACAGCGACATTACCTGCTCTACATCTGCTGTATAACGTTTGCACATCCTAAATATCAGTGACATTCAATGTAAGTTTTTCTGCCTCTGGTGACAGCGGCATTACCTGCGCTACATCTGCTGTATAACATTTGCGCATCCTAAATATCTGTGACATTCAGTGAAATTTCCTTACATTCAGTGAAATTTCCTTTCTTTACCTCTAATGTCGATTTTATCTTTGGTTTTGTGCGTATTATTGTCGGTCTGTAAAAGTGGCATAATACTCGGACAACATCATTCCCAACAGCGACCTGGGAGTCCAAGATGCATCCAGACATCCTCCCCATTCTGTTCCCAAACCATTTCAGTGGTGTTTCCATCAATTTCTGACCTTTTCCTGTGAACCAGACACCCTCCCCTCTTCAGAGCAGGGGGTGCCTGGTTTAATGCTCTGGTTCTCCCATTGACTTTCATTGTGCTCTGGTGCTCTGTAGAGCACCCGATCATCCCAACGTGTTCTACTCGAGCACCAGAGCAGCCGAGCACTTTGGTGCTCGATCAACAGTAGTAAAGTGTTAATTGTTTAGTTTAGCTTTTATCTGATTTAAGATCCTAGGGGTCACCAAGAAATGCATTGTAATCTGCATGCAACATGTTATGAAGCAAGAAAAGCCAGGGGCAGATTGGGAACTTAAAGTGGCCCTGGAAAAAAACTAAAAGTGGCCACATGTTGTAGAGGAGTTCAAATTGACAGAAGGATGGGCAACACAAATGTGAGAGTTAGCAATACCATCCTAACAGAACCATATACCACAGAGCAGCACAATATATTGCACCAAAAGCTGTCCATCTGTTGTGTTCATCAGTAGATGCCATTTTCTGTCCTGCCTCTCCAGTTACAACTATCAGTGACTGATAGTCATCTCTATATATACAATATATCAGTCACTGATAATACCTCCCCGTGTACAACTATCAGTGACTGACAGCTATCTATATATACACACTTACACAGAGAATGCCATCAATCACTGATAACACCTTCCCTGTGTACAGCTATCAGTGACTGACAGCTCTCTATGTATACACACACAGAGAATGCCATCAGTTACTGAAAACACCTCCTCCGTGTACAGCTATCAGTGACTGACAGCTATCTATGTATTCACACTTACACAGAGAATGCTATGAATCACTGATAACACCTCCCCCATGTACAACTTTTAGTGACTGACAGCTATGTATGTATACACACTTACACAGAGAATGCTATCAATCACTGATAACACCTCCCCCATGTACAACTATCAGTGACTCACAGCTATCTATGCATACACACTTACACAGAAAATGCTACCAATCACTAATAACACCTCACTAGTGTTGAGCGAGCACCTCTGTGCTCGTATGCTCGGGTGCTCTGGCCTAGCACTAAGGGTTGCTCGAGTGCTCGGCCGAGCACTCAAGCATAATGTTAGTCAGTGGGACTAAACCAGGCACCGCCCGCTCGGAAGAGGGGAGAGTGTCTAGTTAATAGAAAAAGGTCAGAATTGCGACTTCTCCTATTTTACTCCTTTCACTCGTAAAAGTATGCTAATTAACTGAAGTTGTACGCATTAGCGCACAATGCGTACGCATTAGCGTACAAATTTGTACGCATTAGCGTACAAATCAACATTACAGTGCGAGGAAGAGACTCGAGAATTGCGGACCCGATCGTTAGCGGACCTGAGCGTAGGCATGCTCGGCCGAAAAGCAAGTCCGTCCGAGCATGCTCGCTCAACACTACACGTCACCCATGTATAACTATCAGTGACTGACAGATATCTATGTATACACACTTACACAGAGAATGCTACCAATCACTAATAACACCTCACTCATGTATAACTATCAGTGACTGACAGCTATCTATGTATACACATTGACACAGAGAATGCTATCAATCACTGATAACACATCCCCCATGTACAACTATCAGTGACTGACATCTATCTATATATACACACTTACACAGATAATGCTATCTATCCCTGATAACACCATCCCTGTTAACAGTTGAAGTCAGAAAAGACTGTGATTTAAATTGTACCTAAACTTGCACATAACATTCATAAAAACTATTCTAAATGGGATAAAAAGAATGTTTGTAATATTCTTTAATTAATTTATTCTTACTTTTCTTTGTGAAATAGGTGACTGAAGTTCAGGTGCCTATAGTGCTTTGGAAACCATACACTCATACACCACTGACATTTCAGTGGTGTACAGATTCCACTGGGACCACAGGCATAAACAGGCAGGAGCACACATTTCTGTCCTGCCTACATCAGCTCTGCTCGCTAAAAGCTCTCTAGTGTGCTATGTGAGGCTTTGGTTGAGTAAGCGCAGGCTCTTGTCTGATTAAAACCTTTTACACCACATAGATACAGGCTTTGAGCAG
Organism: Rhinella marina; assembly: GCA_900303285.1. NCBI lineage: Eukaryota > Metazoa > Chordata > Amphibia > Anura > Bufonidae > Rhinella > Rhinella marina. Next base: position 42,354 of record ONZH01007231.1, on the reverse strand, counting down.
AGTGGAGCAAGTGGAGACAGGGGCTCTACCTGGCACATAGTTGTTCCTGCTCTCACTCCTTCTAAACCCTGGCATAGCATATCGGTGATATGCTATGGAGAGCTTTCATTGAGTTGGTACAGGCAGGAACAGTGATGTGTTCTCCTGCCTGTACATCGTTTAGTGTGGCCCCAGTGGAATCTGTATACTGATAACATGTGTCTATTTAGCAAGTAAAAGTAAAAATAAAAATAGTATATTGCAAAAATTATTTAATTGCAATTAGAATAGGTTTAATAAAGTTTATTTGAATGGTTAGGTACAGTTTAAATATATAAAATACAAGTTTTGCTAAGTCTTTTCCTATAAAACTATATCATTCTGCTCAACTCCTCCTGCTCTATAACATGCTGTCTGCAGATAACACTGCATTCTCTTTAGCATTTAATATGGCATACATGCACTCATTCTCTTAACCCTTAGACTGCGGGCGTCATGGCCGGCAAGTCTCTGCTGTTTCTAACAGCAGAGACTTGCGGCTACTTACCCCATCGGCGGTGTCTTGCTGGGCCTTTAGATGCCGTGATCACACATGATCATGGCATCTAGTTGCGTCTTCACCCGGAAGCGTACGCTTCTGGGTGGTGTACAGACACCCCGTGTGGCCAATCGGGGTGTCTGTACATGATCTGAAAGCTGTAAACCTCACTGATGAGGTTTATAGCTTTCAAAGTGCAATTCTTATTCTGGCCACTAGATGGCAGGCCAGGATAAGAAATGAGCAATTCTTGGCTTTATCTCAATCTAGTAAATCCCTGATTGCTCATAAAGAAAAAAAAATACACAATATATTAGCTCATATTTGAGCTTTAAAATAATCACAAAAACATTTTTAAAAAATGTTAAAAAATATATAAAAAATAAAAAATATATAAAAGTTCAAATCACCCCCCTTTCCGTATAATTAAAAAAATAAATACCTAAATAACAATAAATATAGACATCATGGGTATCACCGTGACCGACAATGCCCGTACTTTTAAAATATTTAAAAAAATTCCAATACGGCGAATTGTGTGGCGGAAAAAAGCGTCCAAATGGCGATTCGCTGTTTTCTGTCGCTTTTTTTTCTAAAAAAAATTAAATAAAAAGTGATCAAAAAGTCATACACACCCCAGTGATACCCACCAATGGTATCAATAAAAACTTCAGATCGCCACGCAAAAAATGAGCCCCCATACAGCTCTGTACACATAAATACCAAAAAGTTATAGGGGTCAAGATATGACAAAAAAAAAAAAGGCCAACTTTATAATTATTTTATCACTATCAAAACGCAGGAAAAACTATACATATTAGGTATCACCGGATCCGTACTGACCAGTAGAATGAAAGTAACTGGTCAGTTTTAATGAACATTGAACGCTGTAAATAAGAAACCCGTAGAACTGTAGCGGAATAGCGTTTTTTTTTTTGCAATTTCACCCGATTTGGAATTTTTTTCCCGCTTCCCACTATACCATATGCAATATTAAATGGTGACATTGGAAAGTACAACTTGTCCCACAAAAAACAAGCCCTCATACATCTATGGGAACAGAAAAATAAAACAGTTATGGCTGTTTCAAGGCAGGGAGCGTAAAACGAAAATGCATAACCGAAAAAACCTCCGGTACTGAAAGGGTTAATCCTTTTAGGACTGAAAGCTGTAGACACATTTGACATGGAAATATAAATTTTTAAAAACGTTAGTGGTTACCTGGAGTTAAAAAGTTGTACTAAGTTTCAGGCTGCAATCAATGTTCTAGGCTCCCTGTTGAGAATGCACATTAAAGTTCTTTTGCATTATTAATTTCTTCAATTAGGGAGAAGCGGGTTTACCAGGACCCACAGGTTTGCCTGGGCAAAAAGGTGACCAAGGTGTTCAGGTAAGCTGTTTAAAGTCACATTCAAGCTACTAATTTTAATATGTAGATACTGTACATGCAGTATTGTTACTGTCAAAAGAATAATATGTATGGTGAAATGTACTAAAATACTATTATCGAAGTTATTATTCTATAGATATCAATGGCTAACTCGGAAAAAAAACACAAATTAAATCCCATTTTGTTTATTTTTATTCAAAACTACATTGTGTTACTGATATGTATTTATTGTTATTAATGTATTATTTGTATGCTGCATATATCATATCCCATAAACTAGTATTGTCTGAGCTTCCACAATGCACTGCTGCCCGAAGCAACCAGCAAAACCGTATATTTAGTTTTTCTGGTATTCCAGCTACTTCAGTTAGGTTTAATTTGATCCCTTTCCAAAAGTTATAAAACTTTAGATTTTAGATTTTGAATGGACTTTCTAAATAAATCTATAACTATATTCTATATTCTAATTTGCCCTGTATAATTAAGTGAGGAGGAACAGAGGAGTACTGCACGGGCTGGATATCATGGTAAAATATTGGAGTGGGGAGCTGAAATCAACATGGCTTTGCTTAAAATAGACAAGCACATGGTGTGAAAGGGTTACTGAAAATGTATTTTGCCACTGGATTGCCCCTTCAAGACATTATACAGAATGATTTATTACAGGTCTCTGTGGCAATAAATTGCTATTAGAATAATGGCCATATTATACCTTTATGTGTCTCTGACGTTACATGGAAGTATAAAGAGATTTTTTTCTCAGAGTCTTCATTTTGATTACACCATAATATTGATTTTTTATTTATTTTATTTTAATACTAATCGATTAGGCCATAGTTTATTAAGAAATGTTAACTAATTAGTGACTAATGACTTCAACTTTTGTAAAGGTTTATAACAGAATATCATATTCATACACTACAAAATATGTTATGTCTGAAACACGTTAATGTTGATTTTAGTAAAATAGTCTGAATCTTAAATACTGAGTTACTTCAGAAATATTACAGTTTTTTGGGCTCCAGGTTTGATATCAGATGTTTACCTAGTTCCAGTATCGGCTACTCTATCCAAGTGCTGATTCTGTATAGTATGTGGAGTCCAACGTGACTTCTGTGTTCTCTATTACGGCATAGTATCTAGAGAATGATTACCATCCAATTCATTGTGATAAATTCACTCTACTTATGCTAAGCTTTGCCGGCTGTCTATTAATATTCTTTGAATGCTAAGTGAGTGAGTTAATTTAGTACTGTCAGCTGACATTCATTTGCAAAGGCAAAGATGTCAAAGGGTGATGCCTTTGATAAAAGATCAAGTGGATGTTTAAAATATTTTGCAGTAACACTAAAATGTTGCGTGGTAGCTGTTTTGATGTATAGTTAGCTGTTATTTACCCTGGGGCCTAGATTAACAATGAATTCCATTATGCCATTAGCAGCATAGTAGCATATAACTTAAATATATATATATATATATATATATATATATATATATATATATATATATATATCCAGTAGAGACCAAAAGTTTGGACACACCTTCTCATTCAAAGAGTTTTCTGTATTTTCATGACTATGAAAATTGTAGATTCACACTGAAGGCATCAAAACTATGAATTGACACATGTGGAATTATATACTATTATATAACAAAAAAGTGTGAAACAACTGAAAATATGTCTTATATTCTAGGTTCTTCCAAGTTTTGATTACTGCTTTGCACACTATTGGCATTCTCTTGGTGAGCTTCAAGAGGTAGTCACCTGAAATGGTTTTCACTTCACAGGTGTGCCCTGTCAGGTTTAATAAGTGGGATTTCTTGCCTTATAAATGGGGTTGGGACCATGAGTTGTGTTGGGCAGCAGTCAGGTGGATACACAGCTGATAGTCCTACTGAATAGACTGTTAGAATTTGTATTATGGCAAGAAAAAAGCAGCTAAGTAAAGAAAAACGAGTGGCCATCATTACTTTAAGAAATTAAGGTCAGTCAGTCCGAAAAATTGGGAAAACTTTGAAAGTGTCCCCAAGTGCAGTCGCAAAAACCAACAAGCGCTACAAAGTAACTGGCTCACATGAGGACCGCCCCAGGAAAGGAAGACCAAGAGTCACCTCTGCTGTGGAGGATAAGTTCATCCGAGTCACCAGCCTCAGAAATCGCAGGTTAACAACAGCTCAGATTAGAGACCAGGTTTATGCCACACAGAGTTCTAGCAGCAGACACATCTCTACAACAACTGTTAAGAGGAGACTGTGTGCAGCAGGTCTTCATGGTAAAATAGCTGCTAGGAAACCACTGCTAAGGACAGGCAACAAGCAGAAGAGACTTGTTTGGGCTAAAGAACACAAGGAATGGACATTAGACCAGTGGAAATCTGTACTTTGGTCTGATGAGTCCAAATTTGAGATCTTTGGTTCCAACCACCGTGTCTTTGTGCGACGCAGAAAAGGTGAAAGGATGGACTCTACATGCCTGGTTCCCACCATGAAGCATGGAGGAGGAGGTGTGATGATGTGGGGGTGCTTTGCTGGTGACACTGTTGGGGATTTATTCAAAATTGAAGGCATACTGAACCAGCATGGCTACCACAGCATCTTGCAGCGGCACACTATTCCATCCGGTTTGCGTTTTGTTGGACCATCATTTATTTATCAACAGGACAATGACTCCAAACACACCTCCAGGCTGTGTAAGGGCTATTTGACCAAGAAGGAGAGTGATGGGGTACTACGACAGATGACCTGGCCTCCACAGTCACCAGACCTGAACCCAATCGAAATGGTTTGGGGTGAGCTGGACCGCAGAGTGAAAGCAAAAGGGCCAACAAGTGCTAAGCATCTCTGGGAACTCCTTCAAGACTGTTGGAATACCATTTCAGGTGACTACCTCTTGAAGCTCATTAAGAGAATACCAAGAGTGTGCAAAGCAGTAATCAAAGCAAAAGGTGGCTACTTTGAAGAACCTAGAATATAAGACATATTTTCAGTTGTTTCACACTTTTTTGTTAAGTATATAATTCCACATGTGTTAATTCATAGTTTTGATGCCTTCAGTGTGACTCTACAATTTTCATAGTCATGAAAATACAGAAAACTCTTTGAATGTTGAAAGGTGTGTCCAAACTTTTGGTCTGTACTGTATATATATATATATATATATATATATATATATATCTGTAAAATGGCAAATAAATTTATTTGTAAACTAATATATGATATCAGGTCAACTCAGTGAACGAGAAATAAAAAGTGTCAGACCCACAACAATCTGATGTTAATGACCTATCCTGCCGATAGGTCATCAATAGAAAAAGCACGGACAAAACCTTTAATATACATATAACCAGTGATGGTGGTCTCAACCAAAGGTACTGTATACTAATTGAAACCTACAATATCTAGAAGGAACATTTCAAACTAAAGCAAATAATTTTTTAGTGAATTGATTTCTCATTATTTTTACAGTGTAAGATTGCTTGTGTTCTTTGCTAAATATCTAATTAAATATACCTTTAGTTAACCACGAACATAAGATCACTTACATTAAAGGGGTTCTGCAGTTGTTTAAAACTGATGATCTATCCTCTGGATAGATCATCAGCATCTGATCGGCGGGTGTCGGTCATGACGTCACTGGGCCTGAGGAAAACACAGAGAAGGCGGCGGCGGCGCTCCTGCAGTGCCACTGCCTTCTCAAACAGCTGATCAGCAGGGCTCCCGGGTGTTGGACCCCCGCCGATCAGATGCTGATGATCTATCCAGAGGATAGATCATCAGTTTTAAACAACTGCAGAACCCCTTTAAAAGTTAACAACCTCTTGTAGCATGTATTTCATAGCATGAGACCTAGTCATAAATTTAGATTGTCAGATGGAATAGTAAGTAACACATGCCTTGGGATGCTTGTACATGTGGTAGACAGGGTATGGTTTCATTCTGCAGTGAAATTAAGTTCATCCATGAGCCAACCCAAATGGTTGCTACTCCAAAAATAGTGTAACATAGGAAATGAAGGATTATGCAATTAGACAACATGACAAAGTGAATTTTATCCTTGTTTCCCTGCATCATTTCACCGATGACTCTTTGCCATAAATGAGCTTCTAACCCAAGCTCAGATTTTTATAATATGACCATTAAACATTTATTATTAGTTATGTTGATGTGGCATTTATTTCAGGGAGCTGCACATATGAAAATTGCTCACATATATAATGCATGATAGGACCCTGACATCGAGGGCTTATAATCTACAAGGAAGGGGAAAGAGACAGTTGTGAGGGTAGAAGCTGCTGGTAATGGAATGGCAGCAGGTTTATTGAAAGTTGTAGGTTTTGCTGAATAGGTGAGTTTTCGGGTTAATTAATATGCTAATAAAAAAGTAATATGATATATACATTTGTATTACATAGTCTACTCCTAATGTTCTAATGTTTTTTTCCCACCTATGTAATGCTTTTCTGGATGCTGTTCACACTAGATTTTGCAAACAGAAATTCTTGCTGTGTATTGTATTAGGTATTTCTTAATGTACTGCTGTCTTTATTATATTTCGCAGGGTGAGAAGGGAAGCAAAGGTGAAAATGGTACTCCCGGAGAAATTGGGGAAAAGGTATCCATTAAAATGCTTTTATCTGATCTTCTTTAATCAAATATTTATACAGTGTTTCTTTTCTTGAACTTTCAAAGAAAATATTTATGAAACATGATTTGCTCTAGTATGTGTTTCATAATGTAGTACTGGTACACTCTTCCTTTTATATCTTACTTGACAAAACATTTGATGTGTCATATAAAAGCCTGACAGCAGTACATTTTATTAGCATTAAAACAGCTGTAATAAATTTCACTTTGGAGCTTCAAATACCAACTAAATGTGTTATTATATTGTGTAAAGGTGAGTTCTGACTTTTCACATCTTCAACATACATGTTTAGGGCACACTGTGGATTTTGAACCTAAACTCCAGCCTGATGCACTACATGTAAGCGCATTGTAGATCTGTTGTGTATTTTCCATGGTGGCGAATCTGCAGCATATCTAGCTGTAAACCTCCATTACAAAAACGTTCCAATATGGAACGGGTTTTGTGACAGAATTGCACCAGGTCTTCTGCTGCCAGGGGTATAAAACACAGCAACAGCTGAGTGCTGAGGTTTCAAAGCCCACAGCAGCAAATTTGCAGCAATATCCGCTTAAATTAAGCAAAACGAACAGTGCAATTTCCACAGTGTAAATCTTCTACAAACGACAGTACCTTATATGTGATTCTGGCCTAAGTTTGGAATTTTTCTGTGATATGAAGTCATTTGGAACTCAGTTTGTTTACTTATTATTCTAAACACAGTCAAGCAGAATTGTGTCCACAACGGTTATTTTGTGGCTTTCTTGACCCTTCATGGGCTATCCAGTGACATCTGTTTTACTGTCCAAGCGTTTATCTTCCTTTTTTAATCGTCGCCTTCCAAGAGCTATATCTTTTTTATTATTCCATCTATATAGCTGTATGAGCACTTTTTTTGTACTTTTTAATGGTGCCATTTTTGGGGTACACATAACTTTCTAATTAACTTTTATTAACTCTTTCTGGGAGAAAGATGTGAGTTTTTACATTAGAACTTTTGCGGCATTCATAACATAATATCTTTATTCTCTGGGTCAGTACGATTACAGCAATACCACATACATATTGTTTTTTTATGTTTTGATACTTTTTTAAAAAGAAGAAAAAATTGCAGTATTCCAAGACCCATAACTTTTTTATTTTTCTTTCTATGGAGTGTGTTGATTTTTGCGGGACAACTTGTAGTTTTCATTGGTATTATTTTGGGATAAATTACACTTTTTGATCGCTTGTTATTAAGTTTTTTTGGTGGTAACTGAGAATAAATTAGCAATTCTAGCATTTTTATGTTGTTGCTTTTTACAGCGTTCACCGTAGGAATAATTTACATGATATTGTGCCGATGGGAGACAGAGGGAGTCCGCTCCCTCTGTCACAGATTACATGTGGTGGATGCTATTTCCTGCAGAATATATAGGGGTCAAACAGCCTGGATCATCACTCCTGTCAGTCCTAGCTGTTTGAGCAGGAGCACGGCTCTCATCTGAGGGGGATCCGTGCAGTGTTTAGTCTAGGCTGCAGTGAAAAGGTGGCAGCCCAGCCTATAGCCCCTTATTGACTGCTGTAATAAGGCATGTGGGTTGTCACTAAGCGGTTATTAACTCACAAACTACTGTAATGGCCCTAATTATAGGTGGTTTCACACTATGGGGTAGAGTTATCATAGCTGATATAAAGGAAAACTGGCTTAGGTTCCCATAGCAACTAATCAGATTTCACAATTAATTTCTCAGAGCTCCTTTGGAAAATGAATGGTAGAATTTTATTGGTTGCTATGGGCAACTAAACCAGTTTTCCTTTACACCACTTTTGATAAATCTCCTCCTATGTGTTTTATTTTCCCTTCAAAAATGCAGTCTTTTTGCCTGCTTTTTTAAACAAAAAATACATTACATATGTTAAATTTAGATCAATAGGAAACTCAATATCACCCTAAAAACACTGGCCCAGTTACGCTAGATTTGTCATAGCAGCTTAGACTGGAAGATAAATGTGGTACAGGGATAGACACTTTTCTCTGACTCTATAACAGCCATTGGTTGGCTTACTTCTAGACAGAATTTTACTCAAGGCACAAAATGGTGTAATTTAGGCCCACATTCACTTCCTACTAAGTACTACCTACATTCCATTAAGCCCCATCCCTTTTCAAGCAGATCAGAAAAAGTGTAGACACCCTAGAGATGCGCCAAATTGCTCTAATTTGCACCATTTTGTGCCACTGTTTTAGACAGATTTTGGGCACAGATAAACTAGTAAATCTGGGCAGTTTCCTGATATTTTTTAATTCAAATCATAGCACATTTTGGGTATGCCATTTTTTCTGGCATTTTCCTATAGACTTCTCTATAAGAAAAAAAAATCTGAAAAAAAAAAAACTGTAACAAGTAAAACATCTGACTAAAATATGCCATTCTAGGCCTTAGTCATGCTGGTGTGTCTGTGATGACATCCGTAACAAGGTGGTTCATCTGTGAAGAATCTGTGTTTGGTCTGTGTGTCTGTTTTTTGTCCTCTGTGTGTCGTTCCTATTCCAAAGACGCTGCTCAGCTAAAAATGTATTTCCAGAGCATCTCCTACCAATGGTGTGTGAAAACCACTGACACAACATGGATGTTATCTGTGTTGTGTCCATGGTTATCACTGACCCCTAGACTTCAATAAGTGTGTTTGGTCAGCATAAGGGTCCAAAATAGTGCATGTCTTTGTGTTTTTCTCTCTGACTCATAGTGAGTGGGAAATTACAGATGTGTGAATAAACATATTAAAATCAATGGGTACATATGCTGTCCGTGGAAGGATTTACTGATGTGTGAATAAAGCCTAAAAGAAATGGCGTGTAAAACATGCATGTTAGAGAGCACATAGTATGCAATCAGAAAGTTTCAGTATATTGTAGTAAACAGTGTAGAAATTGAACATTTGCAAGGATTCCCTATATTCCACTTAGCAACATTTGCTCCACTTTACAGTTTGACTCGTCTTGGTATCAGTGATCAGGATTAATTTCCTTTGGATCCTAACATTTACACATACAAATAAGGCTTTATTCACATGTCCGTATGTCATTGCAGATCTGCAAATTGTGGATCCGCAAAACACGGACACTGGCCATGTGCTTTCCGCATTTTGCGGACCGCACATGGCCGGCTCTATAATAGAAATGCCTTTTCTTGTCCGTGGATGCGGACAAGAATAGGACATGTTCTATTTTTTTGTGGGGCTGCGGAATGGAAGTGCGGATGCGGACAGCACACAGTGTGCTGTCCGCATCATTTGCGGCCCCATTGAAAATGAATGGGTCCGCACCCGTTCCGCAAAATTGCGAAACGGATGCAGACCCATTATGCGGACGTGTGACTGAAGCCTAAATGACAATTGATTAACCTAAATTGATGTGTGTAAATGCATATATATGCATATAAATACTATATCATATGGTCTGTTGGGACATTTATATTTTAGTTTTATCTACCACATGATGAAGTAGTACCTGCTGGTTTTAATGTTGGGCACTCATACACCCCTATCCCCTACTAGTTCTGGGTCTGGAAAGCTAGAGAAGCAGGACCTGCTGACAGATGAATGTCAGTCACACAGGTTCGCTACACCCCCATATGCTGCTTCTGCTCGGCCTTGCCAAGTGAGGGACTGAAATCAAGGCAGTCAGGCCTCACAGACCAAAAATGAGGCTACTATAGCATGGAGCCTGAGAATGCTGAAGGTGTGGCTTCTGGAACCATAGACTATGGATACTGTGATATACCCAAGACTATAGTAGTACCAATTTGTCTGGCAGTCACAATGACTTTAGCATAAAAACAGCTTCTCAAAGACAATTATATGAAACAGTAAGGTTTTATTTTATGACTATTGTAATAGATGTGTGATATGAGAATTGGTTCTGTTCCAACAAAAATACTTTTGAGTGTAAACAGCCACTTACATAATTTATAAAATTATTTCCTCCATTAGTTTGTCATATTGGTATAGGAAAGGAAACACATGACAACACTCTATTTGTCATTTCCCCCTCACTTGGATAACACAAACTTGACTTCTCTAGCTTTATGACACAGTAATGTACTAAAGAGGTTTACTGGGAGTTAGGACATCAATATCTGATTGGTGAGGGGTCTGACTGCCAACATCCATGTGATCATCTACTGTATTTGAAAATGTCATTGGTGCTTCGGTGAGGGTTTTTTGAGAGTTTGATATTGATGACCTATTTCCAGAATGGGGCATCAATATCTGATTGCTGATGGGTCTGACTCCCAACACCCCCACTGATTATATGTTTGAAAAGGCCACTGCACTTCATACTAATTTCATGGTGACTTTTACAATTCATAAAAGCACCTAAAAATAATGTAGTGTGGTAGCACTAAAATAGAGGTCTTATGAATAGAGCTTGCGTACTTCCAGTAAGTAGTTTTACCATAATACTAGGATTCTGATAAAACTTCACAATTTGGCGCTTAAGAAAATAATGCATAGGACACTTGTACATGTTTTTCATAAAGAAAGCATGAGAAATTAGTTTAGGGTTTTATAAAATACTACATTTTGCATGTAAGAAAGCAAAGCCCATTTTTAGTAATTAGTAACCAGATGTGCAGACAAATCAAGAACAATGGTTGCAAATTAATTTCTCCTCTGTATTTCTATAGTTCTACATAGTGATTCCAAGAGACTAGAGTTAGTGTGGATTAACAAAAGAATAGCATGAACTTTAAAAAGCAATAACTTACAGCCATTTAATTATGTATTCTGTATTTTTTTATTTTCAAATGCATGCATCATGTATAGCTGTAAATATAATGTTTTACAATCATAATGGAAGTTCAAATGTCAGACAAGACTAGAAAAAAATATTCAGACCCCAACCTCTAAGTAAATTAAAACTTCAGGGCCTTCTCACTTCTGGGTAGCCCTTCAGCTCTGGGAGCCTCTAGTGCAGCAAACTTCGGCACTCCAGCTGTTGTGAAACTATAACTCCCAGCATGCTCTTTCCACTTGTGTGGGAGTTTGGAGAGCAGCCAAGCTAGTGTGCATGATGGGAGATGTAGCGCACCCTATCAGCAGATGGCTCAAATAATCAACAAAATGGTGTGTCGTCAAACAAAAACGTACAGTACTCCTACAAAGGTAACCACTAAACACCAATATCATTAAAACATATTACACTTTATTAGTTACCGTAAAATACATTTTCATAAAAAATATTTAACAGTATTTATGGCTCATTATGATTGCTATATTATGTGTACCAGTGTATTCTCATTTTTTCTGTGACGTCTGCCATGATTTTCTAATACTTTTTATGAAAGATGTTGTATTTTACTGTAACTAATAAAGTATAATATGTTTTAATGATATTGGTGTTTAGTGGTTTCCTTTGTAGGAGTACATGCTGGGAGATGTAGTTTCATAACACCTGGAGTGCCGGAGATTGCTGACCCCTGCTCTAGGTATTAGCATATATTTATGCTTTATCTGGCCATGAGACCCCTGGGAACCTTGGACCTTGGTCAATCACCCAAACCTCTGATACAATAGTTAGTGGTGAATGGTCAATTTAGTCAAATATGTGTATATTTTCAGTCATTAATCACTTTGCTTATTTATATGTGTTACTTTAGTTATATTAATGATAATTTAATATCAAGGACTGAGCATTTAGTACCAGCTTGCTCATTGAATCCCTTGGTTACATGCATATTGCCATCAAGGGGCTCATGCAATCTGCTGCACATCATGAGCTGTGATGACACAGTCTTAGCCAGCCAGCTGTTATGCTCGGATCAGAGATTGGCGCTTTTTAACCTCTTAGATGTGCAAGCAATTGCAGCATCTAAGCTCCCTCTGTCATCTCACTGGACCAGGGAGGAGAGGGAAAGGGGGGTATTGTTAGGGTCTGTTATCAGTCTTGTAGGCTTGTATTATAGGTCTGTTATCAGACTAGCAGGCTTGTATTGTAGTGTATTATATAATGGAGACTGCATAGTCAAGCATCCTTGTGGGACTAAAAAATGTTTTTTAAAAGTTAAATACTATATATAGTATATATTTATAGTATATAAATATATATATATATATAGTATATATATATATATATATATATATATATATATATATATATATAGTGACAACTCGGGGGTCACTTAGCTCTCCAGGATCACCGTCTTCTCACCTTAGATGGTTGGCACACCTCAAGAAGCCACTCCAACACTGCACATTCGGGTGCAAACTGGCCACAACCAGCTTTTATTGTCACTTTTACAGCAATCCAAACAACTCATAAACATAAATCCTTGGCCGTCTGGCCACTGATTATTTGTCCCTCTCTATCGGGATCTGGGTCTACCACCCAGCTCCCCAAAACACACCACAGTGCTTACCCCACACAGGGTTAGAGGGACCCAGCTCCCATAGGCCTTCTCGCAGCCTGCTCCTTCCCAAGACTGAGAGCCCTGATTGAAGAGCCCAGCTCACCTTTACCTGAGCTCCTCAGCTGGCTGCTAATTACCTCTCATTAACAGCTAGGCTGATACACACACAGAGGAAAAACACTTTTTTCCCAGTCTTCCTTCTTCTCATCCAGCTTCCTCTGGGTGAGATACACCATTTTAATGGCCCTCATATGGCCCTCTGCAGCCGCACTGCCACACTATATATATATATATATATATATATATATATATATATATACACACTACCATTCAAAAGTTTAGGGTCACTTAGAAATTTTCTTATTTTTGAAAGAAAAGCAGTTTTTTCAAAAAAGGTAACATTAACCCCTTAACGCCCAATGACGGCTTATCCCGTCATGAGTAGGAGCCGCTTGCCGCCCCATGACGGGATAAGCCGTCATGGCATTAAACTGTCACCATGTCTGATGGGATGTGCGGGCGGCTGCGGCGGGAGTGCCGCCCGCAATGATTTTTCAGGATGGCGAGCGGTTTTCAAGCAGAGTATCAGCATACAGCTGATACTCTGCTTGAAACTGCTGACATCGGTGCTGGCACCGATGTCAGCAGTTTAACCCCTTCCATGCCGCGGTCCATAGGGACCGCTGTATGGAAGGGGTTAACAGGGAGGGCGCTCCCTCCCTCTCCCATCGGGCGCTGCGGTGCGCTGGCAGCGCCGATGGTGTGGCCAGAAGAGAAGGAGGAAGCTCCCTCTCCCTCCCATCGGGAAGCTGCTCTGCTGTGGCAGCGTCCCGATGGTTACCATGGCAACCGGACACTTTCAGAAGCGTCTGGCTTGCCATGGTGTAATAGAACAATCAGACCCACTGGATCTTCAAGAACCAAGTGGGTCTGAATCTAAGAAAGTGTAAAAAAAAGTGTAAAAATTTTTTTAAAAAGTGTAAAAAAAGTTTAAAAAAATCCCATTTTCCCCCCAAAACTCAAATTTGAAATTAGTAAAAAAAGATAAAAAATACCCCAAGCATGTTAGGTATCGCCACGTTCGTAACAACCTGCTCTACAAACATATCACATGTCCCGACCTCTCAGGTGAACACCGTAAAAAAATAAAAATAAAAACAGGGTCAAAAAAGCTATTTTTGTCACTTTACATCACAAAAAGTGTAATAGCAATCGATCAAAAAGGCCTATGCCCCTCAAAATAGTACCAATCTAACCGTCACCTCTTCCCGCAAAAAATGAGCCCCTAACTGAGACAATTGCCCAAAAAATACAAAAACTACAGCTCTCACAATGGAGACACTAAAACATGATTTTTTTTGTTTCAAAAATGAAATTATTGTGTAAAACTTAAATAATTAAATAAATAAAAGAACTATACATGTTAGGTATCTCCACGTCCGTAGCAACCTGCTCTACAAATATATCACATGAGTTAACCCCTCAGGTGAACACAGTAAAAAAAAAAATAAAAACAGGTTCAAAAAAGCCATTTTTTGTCACTTTACATCACAAAAAGTGTAATACCAAGCGATCAAAAAGGCATATACCCCTCAAAAATAGTACCAATCTAACCGTCACCTCTTCCCGCAAAAAATGAGCCCCTAACTGAGACAATTGCCCAAAAAATAAAAAAACTACAGCTCTCACAATGGAGACACTAAAACATGATTTTTTTTTTGTTTAAAAAATGATATTATTGTGTAAAATTTAAATAAATAAAAAAAACTATACATGTTAGGTATTGCCACGTTCGTAACAACCTGCTCTACAAAAATATCACATTAGTTAACCCCTCAGGTGAACACAGTAAAAAAAAAAAAAAACTGAGCCAGAACAGCCATTTTTGTTTACCTTGCCTAACAAAAAGTGTAATATAAAGTGATCAAAAAGCATATGTACCCCAAAATAGTATCAATAATACTGTCACCTTATCCCTTATTTTCCAAAATATGGGCACTTTTTGGTTGTTTCTACTGTAGGGGGTGAATCGGGGGGGCTTCAAATGGGACATGGTGTCTCAAAACCAGTCCAGCAAAATTCGCCCTCCAAAAACCATCTGGCACACCTTTCCTTCTGCGCTTGGCCATGCGCCCATACAGTAGTTTACAATCACATGCGGGGTGTTTCTGTAAATCGCAGAATCAGAGTAATAGTTTTTGAGGGTTTTTTTTGCTATTAACCCTTGATGTGTTACAGGAAAAAATGGATTAAAATGGAAAATCTGCAAAAAAAGTGAAATTTTGAAATGTCATCTCCATTTTCCTTTAATTCTTGTGGAATACATAAAGGGTTAACACAGTTTGTAAAATTAGTTTTGAAAACCTTGAGGGGTGTAGTTTCTAAAATGGGGTCTTTTATCGTGGTTTCTATTATGTAAGCCCCACAAAGTGACTTCAGAACTGAACTGGTGCTTAAAAAAATGGTTTTGGAAAATTTCTAAAAAATTTCAAGAATTGCTTCTAAAATTCTAAGCCTTCTAACGTCCCCAAAAAATAAAATTACATCTACAAAATGATGGCAACATAAAGTAGACATATGAGACATTTAAAGTAATAACTATTTTGTGAGGGATCACTATCTGCCTTAATAGCAGAGAAATTCAAAGTTTGAAAATTACAAATTTTTCCAAATTTTCTGTAAATTTAGGATTTTTTTTATAAATAAAGGTGATTTATATTGACTCAAATTTACCACTGTCGTGGAGTACAATGTGTCACGAAAAAACTATCTTGGAATCAGTCGAATCGGTGAAAGAATCCCAAAGTTATGAATTGATAAAGTGACACATGGCAGATTTAAAAAATGTGGCTTCGGCATTAAGTGTAAAAGTAGCTTCGGCCTTAAGGGGTTAAATTAATCAGAAATACACTCTATACATTGTTATTATGGTAAATGACTATTCTAGCTGCAAACGTTGGGTTTTTAATGCAATATCTACATAGGTGTATAGAGGCCCATTTCCAGCAACCATCACTCCAGTGTTCTAATGGTACATTGTGTTTGCTAACTGTGCAAGAAGGCTAATGGATGTTTAGAAAACTCTTAAAAACCCTTGTGCAAGTATGTTAGCACAGCTGAAAACAGTTTTGCTGGTTAGAAAAACTATAAAACTGACCTTCCTTTGAGCTAGTTGAGAATCTGGAGCATTACATTTGTGGGTTTGATTAAACTCTCAAAATGGCCAGAAAAAGAGAACTTTCCTGTGAAACTCGACAGTCTATTCTTGTTCTTAGAAATGAAGGCTATTCAAGGCAAGAAATTGCCAAGAAACTAAAGATTTCCTACAATGGTGTGTACTACTCCCTTCAGAGGACAGCACAAACAGGCTCTAACCAGAGTAGAAAGAGAAGTGGGAGGCCCGCTGCACAACTGAGCAACAAGACAAGTACATTAGAGTCTCTAGTAGAGAAATAGATGCCAGTGTAAACGTCTACAGTGAAGAGGCGACTCCAGGATGCTGGCCTTCAGGGCAGAGTGGCAAAGAAAAAGCCATATCTGAGACTGGCTAATAAAAGGAAAAGATTAATATGGGCAAAAGAACACAGACATTGGACAGAGGAAGATTGGAAAAAAGTGTTATGGAAAGACGAATCGAAGTTTCAGGTGTTTGGATCACACAGAAGAACATTTGTGACGCAGAACAACTGAAAAGATGCTGGAAAAGAGCCTGATGCCATCTGTCAAGCATGGTGGAGGTAATGTGATGGTCTGGGGTTGCTTTGGTGCTGGTAAAGTGGGAGATTTGTACAAGGTAAAAGGGATTTTGAATACGGAATGCTATCACTCCATTTTGCAATGCCATGCCATACCCTGTGGACAGCGCTTGATTGGAGCCAATTTCCTCCTACAACAGGACAATGACCCAAAGCACACCTCCAAATTATGCAAGAACTATTTAGGGAAGAAGCAGGCAGCTGGTATTCTATCTGTAATGGAATGGCCAGCGCAGTCACCAGATCTTAACCCCATTGAGCTGTTGTGGGAGCAGCTTGACTGTATGGAACGCAAAAAGTACCCATCAAGCCAATCCAACTTGTGGGAGGGGCTTCTGGAAGCATGGGGTGAAATTTCTCCAGATTACCTCAGCAAATTAACAGCTAGAATGCCAAAGGTCTGCAATGCTGTAATTGCTGCAAATTAAGCATTCTTTGACGAAAGCAAAGTTTGAAGGAGAAAATTATTATTTCAAATAAAAATCATTATTTCTAACCTTGTCAATGTCTTGACTATATTTTCTATTTATTTTGCAACTCATTTGATAAATAAAAGTTGTCTGGGTGACCCCAAACTTTTGAACGGTAGTGTATCTATATCTGGAAAAAAAAGTAAATACCTTTTTTCCCTATTAAAAATATATTATTATGTAAAAAAATTAAAATAAAAAAGACATATGCTAAATATTGGCAGTCCCATAATAACTAGTGATGAGCGAATCGAAGCGGCAATATTCGTGATTCGCACGAATATTGCCCGCTTCGGCTCGGCATCCCGAGGCAGCGCGGACTCGTGATTATTCGTGCGTCACTGCAAGTTTGAAATACCTGTTTTTTTCAGCCAATCAGCATCAAAGGGAAGCCTGTGGGAACGCCTGCTGTGATGTAACAGCCCCTATACCTCCCCAGCAGTGATTGGCTAGCAGTGACATGTGACCTAAATTTACATAAGGTAGTTACCTACAGCATCAGCCTCATTGTGCTTTGGGAAGGAGAAGAGACAGACAGTGTTAGCTAGTGTAGTGTGTGCAGCAAGCAGTTAGTTAGGAGTTAGGTTAGGAAGCCCCAACAGTCCTTTTAAAGACTATACTCTGAAGAACAGTATACAGTATATACTGTAAGCCTGTATTCTGTGTAGGATAAGAAGCCCCAACAGTCTTTTTAAAGACTAATTGATTCTGTGAAGAAAACTATACAGTATATGCTGTAAGCCTGTATTCTGTGCAGGATAGGAAGCCCCAACAGTCTTTTAAAAACTAATTGATTCTGTGAGAAAAATTCAGTATATGCTATAAGCCTGTATTCTGTGCAGAGCTGTGCCTGGTACACCTTGTCCAGCCACATAGCTCAAACTATACATCTGTAACCAGATATATTCCTGTGCATGACTGTGCAGTGACTAGGGTATACATTTCATCAGCCTGCTATATACCTCACAGTCTATAGATACCGTATTGATCTGTTCATTCTAGTTTTATTTGCGCAAACTGCGTACAATTTTTTTTTGATAGGTCTGAAAATAATTTTACCTGCATATCTATCTATATTGTCCTTTGAATTTTACTGCTCTGTTATACACGATGCAGTGAGTTGGGAAAAAAATTTCATCAGCCTGCTATATACCTCACAGTCTATAGATACCGTATTGATCTGTAGATTCCAGTTTTATTTGCGCAAACTGTGTAAATTTTTTTTTGGGATAGGTGTGAAAAATAATATTACCTGCGTATCTATATTGTCCGTTGAATTTCACTGATCTGTAATAAACGGTGCAGTGAGTTGGGAAAAAAATTTCATCAGCCTGCTATATACCTCACAGTCTATAGATACCGTATTGATCTGTAGATTCCAGATTTATTTGCGCAAACTGCGTACAATTTTTTTTTGGGATAGGTCTGAAAATAATTTTACCTGCATATCTATCTATATTGTCCGTTGAATTTCACTGATCTGTAATACACGGTGCAGTGAGTTGGGAAAAAAATTTCATCAACCTGCTATATACCTCACAGTCTGTAGATACCGTATTGAATCTTTACAATTATAATAATATAATACTGCTACTGTGCACATGGAGAACCCCAGGGTCAGGGGGAGAGGGGGAAGAGCTGGGAGAGGTGGAAGAGGTGGTCGTGGAGGGAGAGGTGGGAATCGTGGTGGTGCTGTGGTCAGCGGTGATGACCGTGGTGTGCGTGGTGACACAGTGCCGGCTGCTGTGGGTACAGTGGAAACACGTAAGGTCAGGGTGCCTGGTCAACTCCAGAAGTTGGTAGGGCAGCATCCTACAACTCTGACAGACCCCAAACAACAACAGGAGGTGGTTCAGTGGATTGCAGAGAGCACGTCCAGCCACGTTTCGTCTGCCCCCTCATCCAGCCAGTCGACTTCTCTGAGCCAGGGTGTCTGTCCTCCAACTCGCCCTCCTTCTCCCCAGCCAGAACCCTCTAGGGGTATGTCCCACGGACAAAATTTATCCATGGAACGCTTCAGCCACGACTTCCCTGATGTGCCAGTGGACGAGCTGCTATGCCCTGATTCTCAGGACCTTTTGCTGTCTCCGGGTTATGAGAGTGGGGAGTTAGCAGTGGCGTCTGAGGAGCTGGTGGAAGATAACGATGAGACACTGTTGTCGGAGGTAGTTGTCAGGGACGTCACTGTGGAGTCTAAGGAAGACTTGGGGGATGATGAGGGGACAGATCCTTCTTGGGTGGATGAGGCAACTGGAGGCAGTGGTTCAGACTGTGAGACAACATCAGCACCACAAGCTGTTGAGAGAGCCACAGGGCTGCGACGAGGGAGAAGCCAGGGCCGAGTCACTACTTCCCCAAGTGCTCCTAGAGGTCACGCTCCAGCCCATACTATGTGCCACTCCTTAGTTTGGGAGTACTTTAAGGATGATGAGGCCGATCCTCATTTGGTGGTGTGGAAGCTGTGCCACACGTCAATGAGCAGGGGTTCAAAACGCAACAACCTGACCACTAGTAGCCTGCGCAAACATTTGGAGAGAAAACACCCCACCAAATGGTTTGCACTTCTGTCAGCTGGTGACCTTGACACAGTTAGTCCAGCAACTGTGTCTCGTCCAAGCCAGGACGTTGCAGCCTCCAGCCCCGAAAGGACCCCTCCAGCTCCATCTCCCTCCCTCTCCTCCACTCATGTGTCCCAGTGCGGCGTTCAACTGTCTCTACCGCAGACATTTGAACGCAAGCGCAAGTACGCAGCCACCCACCCCCATGCGCAAGCTCTAAATGTGCACATCGCCAAGCTTATTAGTTTGGAAATGTTGCCGTACAGGCTTGTGGAGACAGAATCCTTCCGCAACCTTATGGAGGAGGCAGTACCCCGTTACTCTGTCCCCAGCCGACACTATTTTGCCCGATGTGCCGTCCCCGCCCTGCACCGGCATGTGTCTGAGAACATCGCCCACGCTCTCAAAAACGCGGTTTGTGGTAAAGTCCACATGACCACAGATACGTGGACGAGTACCGGTGGCAAGGGACATTACATCTCCCTCACGCCACATTGAGTCAATCTGGTGGAGGCTGGGTCAGAGACCAATCGTGGGGCTGCACATGTGCTACCCACACCACGAATTGCGGGACATAGTTCCGTCTGTGTGTCTCCGGCACATTATGCCTCCACCTCCTCCTCCACCTCCTCCTCCTCCAAAGTGGCAGTGATGCCCCAATCGTCAAGTCTCATTTCCTCGATCGCCAGCAGTTTCAGCACTGTGGTATGGAAGCGGCAGCAGGCAGTCCTGAAACTGCTGAGCCTGGGGGATAAGAGGCACACGGCTGAAGAGCTCTTACAGGGCATCAGGGGGCAGACCAATGTGTGGCTGGCGCCGCTGAACCTTCAGCCAGGAATGGTGGTCTGCGATAATGGGCGTAACCTGGTGGCGGCTCTGCATCTTGGTGGGCTGACTCACGTGCCATGCATGGCCCACATGCTCAATTGGTGGTCTAGCGGTTCCTCAAGACCTACCCCCAGTTGAGTGAGTTGCTCACCAAGGTGCGGCGCATATGCGCCCATTTTCGCAAGTCCACCACCGATGCCGCGACCCTCAGGACTGTGCAAGGGCGGCTACAACTCCCTGTTCACCGGCTGCTGTGTGACGTTCCCACGCATTGGAATTCGACGTTACACATGCTAGCCAGGGTGTACCAACAACGCAGGGCAGTTGTAGACTGCCAGCTGATCCCCCAAGGTGGTAGTCAGGCCAGTCAGCTTCCTCATGTCTATGCTGAGGAGTGGACGTGGATGGCTGACATCTGCCAGGTCTTAGGTCCCTTTGAGGAGGCAACAGAGATGGTCAGTGGTGATGCACACATCATCAGTGTCACCATCCCTCTGTTGTGCCTCATCCAGAACTCCTTGAGGAACCTAAGATCTGAGGATTCAGCAGTGTCACAGGAGGTGGGGGAAGACAGTGACATTGAGAGCACCCTGTTGTCAGTTTCGCAGCGCGAAACTGAGGAGGAGGAGGGGGCTGAGGAGGAGGAAGACACTCTTGGGCACCATGCATCAGGGGGTGATTCCATGCTACCTGTTGAGCGGGTATGGGCTGAGGAGGCTGAATTGGGGTCGGAGGAAGGGGGGGAGGAGGAGATGGAGAGTCCGCTAAGTGAGGAGGCTGAAGGCTTGCGTGTTGGCACAGTAGGGCACATGGCAGACTTTATGCTTGGCTGTCTTTGTCGTGATCCCTGGGTCAAGAGGATACTGTCCACCAATGACTATTGGGTGTACACCCTCCTTGACCCATGCTACAAGGACAACTTTGCTCAACTTATACCCGTGGAGGAAAGGAGCACCCGAGTCACTTTCTACCACAAGGCCCTGGTTCAGAAACTGCTACAGGCCTTTCCAGACCAGTCGAGCAACAGGGGGCGGACTGCAGTGGCTGAAGTTGGAGAGAAGAGGAGGGGGAAAGTCAGTGTAGGCGCCAAGGGCAGGGGTACACTATTCCATGCTTTTGCCAAGTTTCTTAAACCCCAGCAAGACAGTACGACACAGCCACAGGGCAGGCAGAGCAGGGCGGAACAGTACCGCAAGATGGTGAGGGAGTATGTCGCGGACCAGACCAACGTCCTGACCAATAACTCCACGCCATATAATTACTGGCTGGCCAAGCTGGACAGGTGGCCAGAACTTGCGCAGTACGCTCTTGAGGTGCTTGCCTGCCCTGCTGCAAGTGTACTGTCTGAAAGGGTTTTTAGTGCCACAGGGGGTATCATTACGGACAAACGGACGCGCCTGTCCACCGACAACGCCGACATCCTCACATTCATCAAGATGAACAGGTCATGGATATCCCCCCAGTTCTCATCCCCACCTCAGGCTACCTCCTAAATTGCTTGCTTTCCTCCTCCTCCTCTTCATCTGAGTTGCATATGCAACAATTTTTCAGGAAAGTCATCCGGCTTCCTACTAACAATTTTTCAGGAAAGTCATCCGTCTTTCTACTAACAATTTTTCAGGAAAGTCATCCGGCTTTCTAAAAACAATTTTTCAGGAGTCATGCGGCTTTGTAACCAAATTTTTTATGAAAGGCCATGGGGCTCTCTTCCTCGGGCTGTCTGCGGAGAAGGCGGACGCTCCGAACCGGTATCATGGCGGCTCTCCGGCCCCTCATTAAGCCCAGGATCCTCAAGAAGCGGACGAAGAAGTTCATCCGCCACCAATCAGACCGTTATGTAAAGATTAAGCGTAACTGGCGTAAACCCAGAGGTATTGACAACAGAGCCCGCAGGAGGTTCAAGGGGCAGATCCTGATGCCCAACATTGGGTACGGTAGCAACAAGAAGACCAAACACATGCTGCCCACAGGGTTCCACAAATTCCTGGTCCACAATGTCAAGGAGCTCGAGGTTCTGTTGATGAGCAACAAGTCCTTCTGTGCAGAAATCGCCCACAACGTCTCCTCAAAGAACCGAAAGACCATTGTGGAGAGAGCGGCACAGCTCGCCATCAAAGTGACGATCCCCAATGCCAGACTGCGCAGCGAACAGAACGAATAAATATCTCTGTGGTTTTTTGTGCTAAATAAAAGTTAAATAAACACAAAAAAAAAAATTGATCTGTTCCTGTGCCTGATCCACCCAAGTTGAATCTGTCCCATCATGAGAAAGTCCCCCCAAGGAGTCCCCACTGTAACTTGCTTCACTTTCAACTATCTCACCCCCCGAAACCTGTGTCTCACCATTGTCCACCACCTCCTCAGACAACACTGGTAAATCCCCACTGTCAGCACACTGAGACTGCAAAAGGTCTTGCGAATTGGGGCAGAGAATGTTCTGGGGTAGCACATCAGAGAAGGGGTGACTATGGGGTTCCAGGGAGTACGTGACCACATGCAATCTCTATCCAAAAAGTCATACTGAGGCTCACCACCATGCTTTACACTGAAATCTTATTGAAAGACAGACAATCAGGGGTTCACCTCCAGGTTGTCAGGCAGCATTTTTAAGTGGGTCACCATTACCGTGTCCCTGAAAATTGCCTTGGGGTCATCACCAGACTATTGGCCAGATTTAGAAAAAATGGTGCAATTAGGGAGCCTCAGAGGCATCCCTACATGCTGCCCCTGGTGTTTCCTATCCATTTCCAAGGTGCTTCCATCTTTTTCTGAGGTTTTCACATGTTGGGGCAAACTTGACTGTGCAGAACCTTTGGCCCCTGCAAAAATATTCGGGTCTCCCATAGACTTTAATGGGATTCGTGATTCGGCTCGAACCCACGAATCCCGCGGAAAATTCGGGCCGAATTCCGAATCCCCGAATATTTTAGGATTCGATCAACTCTAATAATAACCCAAACTATGAAATTGTAACCTGCATAGTGAATGCCTCCCAAAAAGCAGACTAAAGAGACATTAAAAATTATGCCAGTTAGAGATGAGTGAATGTCTTGAAATTCATTTAGGGTCTGATTCTAGTTTGATTTTACCCAAATAAAAAGTGCTCCAGTTGGCCTGAAAATTTGAGTATGAGACTATGAGGTCTCCTAGGACCCCTCACTAATCATTAACCCCTTGGCGACATTGGACGTACCGGTACGTCCTGGGCACGAGGTAGTTCGTGCTACAGGGCGTACCGGTACGTCCTGCATGTAAACCCGCCCTGCTCAGTGCAGGGGGGGTTACATGCTGTAATGGGGGCTGTTAAAGACAGCCAGCCACCCATAGTGAAGGCCTCGGGGGGAGCCGTGCTCCCCCCATAATGGCGATCGCTGTGATTGGCTAGTCTGTTCAGACTAGCCAATCACAGGATACGGGGGCTGGCTGTAAGGATCTGATCCCCCGCAGTCCGAAACTGCGGGGGATCAGATCCAGCTAAAAGTAAGTAAAATTTTCCCCCGGGTGCCCCCGATCCCCCCACCCTCCTTTCTCATATCATACTTTTTAATTAGCCCCAGGTGCCCCCCCCCCCATTTTCAGGATGGCCGAGCGGTTAAAGCATAGTGTCAGCATACAGCTGACACTCTGCTTCAAACGGCCGGCATCGCTGCTGGCAGCGATGTCGGCCGTTTAACCCCTTCCATGCCGCGGTCCATAAGGACCACGGCATGGAAGGGTTAACAGGGAGGGCGCTCCCTCCCTCTCCCATCGGGCGCTGCAGCAGCGCTCCGATGGTGGAGCCAGTGAGAGGGAGAGAGCTCCCTCCCATCGGGACGCTGCTCTGCTGTGGCAGCGTCCCGATTGTTACCATGGCAACCGGACGCTTTCGTCCGGCTTGCCATGGTAGAGGTAAGCCTGTTCAAGCTCCTGCTAAAGGCAGGAGTTTGATCAGTCTTACAATCATAAAATACACTGCAGTACACTATACAGTGTACTGCAGTGTATTATATAGACATCAGATCCACTGGATCTTCAAGCACCAAGTGGGTCTGAGTCAAAAAAGTGTAAAAAAAAAAAAAAAGTGTTAAAAAAAAGTTAAAAAAAAAGTTTAAAAAAAATCCCTTTTTTTCTCCCATTTTAATTGATTAAAAATAAAGAAAACACAATACATAAACATGTTAGGTATCGCCACGTCTGTAACAACCCGCTCTATAAAAATATCACATGAGATGGCCCCCCAGGCGAATGCTGTAAAAAATTTTTTAAAAAAACTATGTCAAAATAGCCATTTTTTTCCCCTCTTCCCTCACAAAAAGTGTAATAGCAGGCGATCAAAAAGGCGTATTTACCCCAAAATGGTATCAATCAAACCGCCATCTTGTCCCGCAAAAACGGTACCCTAACTGAGACAATCGCCTGAAAACTGAAAAAAATATGGCTCTCTGAAAATGGCAACACAAAAAAAAGATTTTATTCTGTTCAAAAATGCATCTAATGTGTAAAACTTTCCAACAATAAAAAAGTTGGACATATTGGGTATTGCCGCATCCGTAACAACCTGCTCTATAAAAATATTAGATGAGATGGCCCCCCAGGCGAATGCTGTAAAAAATTTTTTTTAAAAACTATGCCAAAATAGCCATTTTTTTCCCTCTTCCCTCACAAAAAGTGTAATAGCAGGCGATCAAAAAGGCGTATTTACCCCAAAATGGTATCAATCAAACCGCCATCTTGTCCCACAAAAATGGTACCCTACCTGAGACAATCGCCTGAAAACTGAAAAAAATATGGCTCTCTGAAAATGGCAACACAAAAAAAAGATTATTCTGTTCAAAAATGCATTTAATGTGTAAAACTTTTCCAACAATAAAAAAGTTGGAGATATTGGGTATCGTCGTGTCCGTAGCAACCTGCTCTATAAAAATATCACATGACTTGCCCCCTCAGGTGAATGCTGTTAAAAAAAAATGCTAAAAAAAACTATGCCAAAACAGCTATTTTTTTCATCTTGTCTCAAAAAAAGAGTAATACCAAGCGATCAAAAAGTCTAATGCACCCCAAAATGGTACCAATGAAAACCTCACCTCATTCTGCAAAAAATGAGCCCCCACATAAGACAATAGCTCAAAAAAATAAAAATCAATGGCTCCGCAAACCATTCCATCAAAATCTGTGTTGTAAAATACATATGGCGTTCCTTCTGTTTTGAGTCCTGCCATGTGCCCCCACAGCAGTTTACCACAACATATGGGATGTTGCCGTATTCAGGAGAAAATGGGTAACAACTTATGGGGTGCTTTTTTCCTGTTACCCCTTATGTAAATAAAAAAAATTGGGGCTAAAGCAACATTTTATTGAAGAAACAAAACATTTCATTTTCACAGCCAAGTGTTTCCAAATTCCGTAAAATGCTTAGGGGGTCAAAGTGGCCAGTACCCCCTTAATATATTCGTTGAAGGGTGTAGTTTCCAAAATGGGGTCACTTTATGAGGGTTTCCACTGTAGGGGTACGTCAGGGTCTCTCAATTACAAAATGGTGCCTAAAAACTATTCTAGCAAAATTTGCCTCCAAAATCCGTATGGCGCTCCTTTCCTTCTGACCACTGCCACAAACCCATAGAGACGTTTACCACCACATATGGGGTATTTCTGTAAACTGCAGAATCAGAGGAATGTATATTGAGGTTTAGTTTGCTGTTAACCCTTGCTGTGTTGCAAGAAAAAAATTATTAACATGAATAATCTACGAAAAAAGTGAAATTTTGAAATTTCACCTCCATTTTCCTTTAATTCTTGTGGAACACCTGAAGGGTTAACAAAGTTTGTAACAGCAGTTTTTTATAATGTGAGGGGTGTAGTTTCTAAAATGGGCTCAATTATGGGGGGTTTCATTATGTAAGCCAATCAAAATCACTTTATATCTGAATTGGTGCTTAAAAAAATGGTTTTGGAAAATTTGGTGAAAATTTGAAAAATGGCTTCTAAACTTCTAAGCCTCCTAACGTCCTAAAAAAGTAAAATGACGTTTACAAAATGATGCCAACATAAAGTAGACATATGGAGAATGTAAAATAATAACTATTTTTGGAGGTATTACTATTTATTTTGAAAGTAGAGAAATTGAAATTTGGAAATTTGCTAATTTTTCCACATTTTTGGTAAATTTGGTATTTTTTTATAAATAAAAATGAAATATTTTGCCACAAATTTACTACTGTCGTGAAGCACAATATGCGACGAGAAAACAATCTCAGAATGGCCTGGATAAGTAAAAGCGTTCCAAAGTTATTACCACATAAATTGACACATGTCAGAATTCAAAAATTTGGCCCAGACATTAAGGCCAAAATGGGCTCTGTCCTTAAGGGGTTAAAAAGTGGTCCAAAAATAAAAGCAAACACCAAGAAACAAAACAACACTAAAACAGAGTCCTAAGTAAATGAGCCAGAACCAGACAGGATATGCAGTACCAAACGAGAGACAGAGAGTGGTCAAAAAAACAAGCCAGATCAGAGGAACGAGCAATCCAGTAAGCATAGGAACCAGGAACACAGCTAATTAGCCAGAGACTATCACTGGCACTGGTGTATGACCAGGAATGGGTTTAAATAGAGCACAGAGTTCCAGGATCAGAACCTGATAGGTCATGACTCTGCCCTCCATTAGTAAGAAACACTAGCACATAGGAATATAGCAGCTGAACAATCAGCCCACTACTAATCTCCAGCACATGCCCACTGTGGGAAAAAAAGAGCATTGCATTCTATTTCTAAGGATGCTGTCACATCACTAGGGAGTGTGGCTTAGCAGTACATCTCTCCCAGAGTAGCCATGCCAAAGCTGGAGATTGAGCCACTGGGACCCGCACCACTGGAGTTTGTGACATTACCCCCTTAAGAGGGGCTACCGGGCCCTCAACCTGGGGAGCAGACTTTGAGGGAAATTTCAGATGAAACTTTCTTATTAAATGAGGAGCATGGACATCCTAAGCTGGCACCCATGTTCTCTTCTCAGCACCATATCCCTTCAGAGAGCCCTGAACTTTCTGAGAGGCAAGAATTTTCTCCACCTCATACTCAACCTCGCCTAAAACTATGAGCACTGGATTAGGAGGTTTAGGTGGAGGAATCACAAGAGAAATGTACTTCTTAATCAATGAAATCAATGATTTATTTAAGAAGTCATGTATCTTGAATGAGGATGGTAATTGAAGGCAAAAAGATACCAGGTTTATAACAGACATTATTTTATTTGGTCCATTAAACTTAACAGCAACTTTACCAGACGGTACTTTGAGATGCAAATTTTTTGTAGAAAGCCAGTCGACTTCTCCCAATATGAAATGACTTAAATAACACTTATTAGCTTTTTTAAATTGTGCACAGATCATTTATGATAGCATCCACTGCAGGATTCAAAGAATTTGACCCTGAGAATGAAGAAAAGTGTGGATTAAAGCCATAGTTACATTAAAAAGGTGAGATGCCACTAGGAGCTGATGTGGTTGTTAATAGCAAACTCCGCTAGGGGCAAAATCCTCTTCCACTCAAGAAAAAAAACAAAGGATCTTAAAAACTGCTCCAAAACCTGGTTGACCCTTTCAATTTGTCCATTTGTCTCAGAGTGGAATGCAGATGAGAAGGAGAGTTTGATCCCTAACCTGTTGCTAAATTCTCTCCAGCATCTCAAGACAAATTGCACACTTCTATCTGAGACAATGGACTCTGGTATCCCATGTAATCTAACAATATTGTCGACAAATAAAGCAGCCAATTCTTTGGCATTAGGAAGTTTCTTCTATGGAATTAGATGGCACATCTTAGAGAACCTATCAATGACCACCCGGACAACTGTCTTTCCCCAAGAGGGTGGAAGGTCTGTAATAAAATCCATTGAGGTGTGGGTCCAAGGTCTCTGTGGAATGGGCAAGGGGCGAAGTTAACGCGCAGGACGTCTCCTGGGTACCTTGGCCCTAGCACACACATCACATGCTGACACAAAAGTAATCACCTCTCATGACCAAGTAGGCCACCAGTAGGCTCTGGAGACCAGATGTTTAGTCATACCAGAAAGACCTGCCAGTACAAAGCAATTAGATTCCTCCAAAACCTTAAGGTGGAGATTTGGAGGAACAAACAGCAAGATCAGAACCAACAGCAGCAATGACAATACCAGGAGGAAGAATGTTACCAAGTTCAGTATTGATAGAATCACATGTACCAAAGCTATTTGATAAGGCATCCACCTTCATATTACCAGACCCAGGATAATAAGCAACAATAAAGTTAAACCGGGTGCAGAACAAGACCAGTTGGGTTTGTCTAGGATTTATGTGACCTCCCCCATCATCACTCAGGTGCTGAGGTTTTCTGCCTTCGGCCTAGTAGGACACAGTTACAGTAGATATGCCAGACTGCCGTGGTAGAAGCAAAGGTCATTCCTCAAAAAATGTTCCTTCCTTTGCTGGGGAGTCAAGGTACCCACTTGCATAGGCTACTCAGATTCCACCAGCGCCTTGACCACAGAAGACTGAGAGACAGAAGGAAATTAACAAGGACAAGTAGAGACAGCATGTTTACCTTCTCTAAGTCGTCGGTCCAGTCAGAAAGCCAGAGACATGGCCTCATCTAAAGACCCTGGTGTATGGTGGCTAACTAGAAGGTCCTTCAGGGTGTCTGAAAGGTCTAATCTGAACTGTGACTTAAAGAGGTTCTCCGAGAATTAAGAAAATGAAAATATGCAAATATTACTTTATTATAAATATATTTCCAAATACTTTTCATTAGTTATAACGGCTTGTTTTGTCTAGGGAGCAATGATTAGGAAAAACAAAATGACTACAGTTTAATATGATATTTAGCTGAATCTTTATGAGAATGAAGTACATCAGGAGACATGAAGTACAGAGAGGATGGACAGGACAGACTGTGGTAATGGAGACTGCACACAAGTGCTGCTGCTTATTAGCCACATCTGCTCATGAACTCTATTCCTACAGAGATTCAGCTGAAGATCTTATCATCTGTATTCAGTATCATAATCCCTGACAAGTAGAGCAGAGAGAAGGATGAGGCAGCTCTTTACCTCAGTATTGTGAAGTAACTTGTCCTCCTGTGTGATTAGGATAGGTCTTGTGTGCACTAATAGGACAGCGGCCATTTTCTTTCCCCTAATGATTGCTCCCCCGACAAAATGAGCCATTATAACTAATGTAAGGTATTTGGGAATATATTTATAATGAAGTAATATTTAAGTATTTTCATTTTCTTAATTCCCAGAGAACCCCTTTAAGGGCCAGATAATTCTAGTCTGAGGCAGTAAACCACCGACGGGAATCAGAGCAATATTTGTCTACAGGTTACCTACCTTGACACATAGATAAAAGTTGACTGTCAGCGCTAGCGCCTCTGTCAGGCTCATCACATAAAAGACCGAGAACAGAAAAAAAAATGTCTATGGAATACAGCTCAGGGGAATTAGGCAGTAAAGAGAGTGCCCACCCCTGCAGGTTACCTTGCAATAGCGACATAATGATGTTGATTTGCTGTGCCTCGGTATACACAGAAATAAACAATGCCCTCTAATTGTGAGACTAAGGCTGCCATGACATCCATAATAGTGCAGGTACCAGTCTTTTTTGATCAGTGATAATGTAACTCCTGTAGGTAGGGACAGACAAAGACAGTCAGCCCTGACCTCGAACCCAGCCTGCTTTCCCTACCTACTTGCAGTACAATCCGTAAGTAGCAATACCACAACTGGTTAACAGTCTTATGTGCAGAGACAGACAAACATCAAGAGACAAAACAGTGAGAAGATAAGCCGAGGTCAGAACCAGAAGAACAATACAGTACCAAATCAGAGGCAGAGAGTGGTCAGAAGACAAGCCGGGGTCAGAGGAATGAGCAATCCGATTAGCACAGCTTATTTTCATCCTGAAGATCATTCTTGCATATAGCATTGGTTTTGTCACAGACACTGCATGGCCTAGGTCGGACATGTTTTCAGCCAGCATAAACAGTATTAACAGTATTAGCAGCATCACCGGTTCCTGAGATGACTATAACAGAAGCAGATCTGGCCCTGGAAGATTTTTTTTTTTAATATATTTTGGCCATACTGTATGTTTCCTATGCTCCTTATTGCCACATCAGACAACACCTTTCTCCTTTGATGTCACTTCCTCTTCAGCTGCCCAATTCAATTCCTCGGTCCTGTCCAACACTCAATCATTATCATAGTTCTCACCCTCCCAGACACTATCATCATCATAGGCTCCTTGTCACCCTCACGATTCACTCCTTTGTGTTTGCTCACCACAGCTACCAGTGCCCCTACTGCCACCATGATAGCTACAAGTGCCACAACTAATACCACCAACACAGCTATGCTCATAGCAGTCCAAATGCTGACTGTTCCCACACAACTCAATAACAGCACAGCTATCTTGAGTTTCTTTCCTAAAACATGGGGTGTTGTTGGCTGCAGGAGAGGACAGTGAAGAGATGATTCAAAAGCTTATCTAGGTTCGCAAGGAAGAAAAGCAGTAAAAATGCACTGAATCCTGGCTCAGATGCATGGTGTCAGACTCAATTGTGACATCAATATCATCCTTCTGCAACTGTCACTTCCGTGTGTGGGAGGGCGACACCACACTGGACAAAGAAGGAGATGGAACAAGGAACAAGACCTGAAAGCTAGGGAAGTAAAAGCACACCTCTTAGTCGAATCCCTAGTAACAGTACTGACACAGGCATAGCTAGAGTCCTATCACACCCTATAAGATCCTGGCGATAATGACAGGACTGAGACTACCTGTTCCTCCAGGAATGAAGGATGGAAAGGAGTCTCCCTCAGGCCTACAACAAAGAGCAGGGGAAAATGGCACACCGATAAACAAAACAATATGCAAAAGGGAAAGGAAACACTTAACTTTCCAGTAGCAATGGCAGCAACGGGATCTCAGCCAAGATCACCAACAGACCAAAGACACAACTAAAGCTATAAACCGCAGAGGATTGTGGGAGAAGCAACTATAAATAAGGAAAGTTAAGTGAGCAAAATGGCAACACCTGGAAGTAAGAGATGTGGCCTGTATCAGAAACAACACAGTCGTCTAATGATCCACAAGAAACCTGTCAGATCAAAGCACTTGTTGCCAATCTCACAGATCTCCTCTCATCCAATGTAGTGGGAACGTCCATATGTCTCGGTACGTCCATGACAGCGACTGAGAAGATGAGTAAGCCATCCAGTCCACAATGTCATTGTCTTTGCCCTCAATAATAATCTGTCAGTCATCAGAAGTAAGGGAGAACTCTGCCCTGCTGCTACTACTAGTCAGACAGCTTGTGCCGACTATGGTGCTACTGCAGTTTGTGCTACTACAGTAATGCAAAATGTGTAACATGCACTGGTCATTACTTTGAATAAGCACTGTGTAATGCTACTGTATATTGTGACCTCCTCAGTTTCCCCGAATGACTGCATTAGACTATTAGTAGTTTCAACAGCTAGACATGTGATCTGTTCATTGACAGGGCTGCCTTTTAAAAAGAGTTGTTCAGTTGGCACAGTTCCTTTAAGGTACAGAATATTGGGTTTGTGCAGGCAGTATTTGATGATGACCTATCCTCAGGATAGGTCATCAATATATGATCAGCAGTGGTCCCACACCCGGCACCCCTACCAATCAGCTGTTTGAAAAGGAGGTGGTGTAGTGGAAGCGTAGTGTAATTCCAAGTACTCATTCCTCTCTTTTTTTAATTCACTTCTGGTTGTGGCTTCCAAAACTAGATCACGAAACCTGATTGTGTTGCCATACCCATACTGCCATTTATAGAAGGTTGTCTGAGGGAACATTAAAGGAAAAACGTAATTTATGCTACTGTGAATGTTTTGTTGAAATATGTTTTTATGTAACTGTATGTTTTGTATTCGCACATTTCCACAGACTCCTATTACAATTAGTTTCCCATTATGTTAATGTGCCTAAGACATTTCATCATCTTACAAAAGAATATATAGTTTAATGTTCAGAAGGAAGAGCCGTGGGGTATATCTGGATTTAATTGAAAATGTTTTTGTAGCTTTTATTTTTCTCTGCACCTTGTGCTTTCAATCTGTTTAGTTCCTTTGTTAGGAACTTGGCTCAGACATTTCTTCGTACACCACCAAAGCATGGCATTGATTGTTGATGCAGTCTACATCCTTGCTGACAATGTAGCTCAGGGGTTGTATTTATGGGGAAGCCCTGGCTTCCATCAAGCCAGCAAATTGTGTGAAGTGGTTCCAATGGGCATATAAACACTTGGCGTGTATTTTTTAGAATGGAATTTTTTTTTTACATAACACTATGCAGCACCACGATAATACTTAATCATGAGCCCTCTGTGTATTTACCTAGGGATTAGTTCACTGGAAAATATCAAAGGACTTTACACAGTTCATTGGCTCTCCTTAAAAATTCATAAAGTTAAAAATAGTCATGAACATAAAATGCACATAAATGAAGCAATGCATACTTTTTAGCTACTCTATCTAAGTGCTTGCTTAGGAAGTTTTTAAATGTGTGCATTAAGAACAGAAGAAAATCAGATACATTTTTACATATCTAAAGTCTTAATAAATATTAGAGATGAGCGAGTAGTGAAATATTCGAAAGTTCGAAATTCGATTCGAATAGACCGCGAAATTCGACTATTCGACCGAATATCGAATCCCATTAAAGTCTATGGGGAAAAAATGCTCGCCACTTGGAAATCTCAATTCGACCACTTGGAGGTCACCAAGTCCACCCTGAAACTTCAGAAAAGGATGCCAACACTGCTGGAATGCAACTGGGACAGCAGGGGAAGCATGTCTGGGTGCATATAACGCGCCCAAGTCGCACTATTACGCCACTATCACAGCCTCTCAACAATACACTCCAAAGACAATGTAACCTCTCTGTAAAGTGAGACCATACAAGGAAACATTCTTTCCTCTACATTGCCATGGACCCCAAGCCAAACTAGATAAAAAAGAAGATGAAATTCTGCACCCCTTAAAATCACGTTGCCTATGACAACCACAGATGGCATAGGCAAGGGGGAAAGCAAATAGACCCCACCCCTAATTGTCATTGTGTGTGTGTGTGAAATGTGGTCAGACATGTCTTCTTTAAAAGGTAAAAACAACTCAAACACATGCAGAAGCCTTAAAATGCCCAAATTGTTGGCGCTAGAGATGTCAGTGACCTGACCTGGCCCAGTGTCATGTCTAGCAGGTAAAGCAGTGGGGATGTTGAGGGATGCGTAGGACCGCAAAAGGCAGGAAGAGGCCGTGGGCTGGCCAGAGGCTCATGGAAAATTTTGTGGAGGCCCAAGAGGTGAGACGTCTTAAAAATTGTGTGGAGGCTAAAGAGGTGAGACCTCTTAAAAATTATGTGGAGGCCCAAGAGCTGAGACCTCTTAAAAATTATGTGGAGGCCCAAGAGGTGAGACCTGTTAAAAATTATGTGGAGGCCCAAGAGGTGAGACCTCTTAAAGATTTTGTGGAGGCCCAAGAGGTGAGACCTGTTAAAAATTATGTGGAGGCCCAAGAGGTGAGACGGGTTAAAAATTATGTGGAGGCCCAAGAGGTGAGACCTCTTAAAGATTTTGTGGAGGCCCAAGAGGTGACACCTCTTAAAAATTATGTGGAGGCCCAAGAGGTGAGACCTCTTAAAGATTTTGTGGAGGCCCAAGAGGTGACACCTCTTAAAAATTATGTGGAGGCCCAAGAGGTGAGACCTCTTAAAGATTTTGTGGAGGCCCAAGAGGTGAGACCTCTTAAAGATTTTGTGGAGGCCCAAGAGGTGAGACCTCTTAAAGATTTTGTGGAGGCCCATGAGGTGAGACCTCTTAAAGATTTTGTGGAGGCCCAAGAGGTGAGACCTCTTAAAAATTATGTGGAGGCCCAAGAGGTGTGACCTGTTAAAAATTATGTGGAGGCCCAAGAGGTGAGACCTCTTAAAGATTTTGTGGAGGCCCAAGAGGTGAGACCTGTTAAAAATTATGTGGAGGCCCAAGAGGTGAGACGGGTTAAAAATTATGTGGAGGCCCAAGAGGTGAGACCTCTTAAAGATTTTGTGGAGGCCCAAGAGGTGACACCTCTTAAAAATTATGTGGAGGCCCAAGAGGTGAGACCTCTTAAAGATTTTGTGGAGGCCCAAGAGGTGAGACCTCTTAAAGATTTTGTGGAGGCCCAAGAGGTGAGACCTCTTAAAGATTTTGTGGAGGCCCAAGAGGTGAGACCTCTTAAAAATTATGTGGAGGCCCAAGAGGTGAGACCTGTTAAAAATTATGTGGAGGCCCAAGAGGTGACACCTCTTAAACATTTTGTGGAGGCCCAAGAGGTGAGACCTCTTAAAAATTATGTGGAGGCCCAAGAGGTGAGACCTCTTAAAGATTTTGTGGAGGCCCAAGAGGTGAGACCTCTTAAAGATTTTGTGCAGGCCCAAGAGGTGAGACCTCTTAAAGATTTTGTGGAGGCCCAAGAGGTGAGACCTCTTAAAGATTTTGTGGAGGCCCAAGAGGTGAGACCTCTTAAAAATTATGTGGAGGCCCAAGAGGTGAGACCTGTTAAAAATTATGTGGAGGCCCAAGAGGTGAGACGGGTTAAAAATTATGTGGAGGCCCAAGAGGTGAGACCTCTTAAAGATTTTGTGGAGGCCCAAGAGGTGACACCTCTTAAAAATTATGTGGAGGCCCAAGAGGTGAGACCTCTTAAAGATTTTGTGGAGGCCCAAGAGGTGAGACCTCTTAAAAATTATGTGGAGGCCCAAGAGGTGAGACCTCCTAAAGATTTTGTGGAGGCCCAAGAGGTGACACCTCTTAAAAATTATGTGGAGGCCCAAGAGGTGAGACCTCTTAAAGATTTTGTGGAGGCCCAAGAGGTGAGACCTCTTAAAGATTTTGTGGAGGCCCAAGAGGTGAGACCTCTTAAAGATTTTGTGGAGGCCCAAGAGGTGAGACCTCTTAAAGATTTTGTGGAGGCCCAAGAGGTGAGACCTCTTAAAAATTATGTGGAGGCCCAAGAGGTGAGACCTGTTAAAAATTATGTGGAGGCCCAAGAGGTGACACCTCTTAAACATTTTGTGGAGGCCCAAGAGGTGAGACCTCTTAAAAATTATGTGGAGGCCCAAGAGGTGAGACCTCTTAAAGATTTTGTGGAGGCCCAAGAGGTGAGACCTCTTAAAGATTTTGTGCAGGCCCAAGAGGTGAGACCTCTTAAAGATTTTGTGGAGGCCCAAGAGGTGAGACCTCTTAAAGATTTTGTGGAGGCCCAAGAGGTGAGACCTCTTAAAAATTATGTGGAGGCCCAAGAGGTGAGACCTGTTAAAAATTATGTGGAGGCCCAAGAGGTGACACCTCTTAAACATTTTGTGGAGGCCCAAGAGGTGAGACCTCTTAAAAATTATGTGGAGGCCCAAGAGGTGAGACCTCTTAAAGATTTTGTGGAGGCCCAAGAGGTGAGACCTCTTAAAGATTTTGTGCAGGCCCAAGAGGTGAGACCTCTTAAAGATTTTGTGGAGGCCCAAGAGGTGAGACCTCTTAAAGATTTTGTGGAGGCCCAAGAGGTGAGACCTCTTAAAAATTATGTGGAGGCCCAAGAGGTGAGACCTGTTAAAAATTATGTGGAGGCCCAAGAGGTGAGACCTCTTAAACATTTTGTGGAGGCCCAAGAGGTGAGACCTCTTAAAAATTATGTGGAGGCCCAAGAGGTGAGACCTCTTAAAGATTTTGTGGAGGCCCAAGAGGTGAGACCTCTTAAACATTTTGTGCAGGCCCAAGAGGTGAGACCTCTTAAAAATTATGTGGAGGCCCAAGAGGTGAGACCTGTTAAAAATTATGTGGAGGCCCAAGAGGTGAGACCTCTTAAACATTTTGCGGAGGCCCAAGAGGTGAGACCTCTTAAAAATTATGTGGAGGCCCAAGAGGTGAGACCTCTTAAACATTTTGTGCAGGCCCAAGAGGTGAGACCTCTTAAAAATTATGTGGAGGCCCAAGAGGTGAGACCTGTTAAAAATTATATGGAGGCCCAAGAGGTGAGACCTCTTAAACATTTTGTGGAGGCCCAAGAGGTGAGCCATAAATATATAAATTTTTCTTATTTACGGAGCAATTCTACGGCGGTTAAGGAGGAGGAGGAGGAGGTGGAGGAGGAAATGGCACTTCATACAGATGGCACTTCACTTTTGGCTGCTTTCCACGGTTGGAGAAGCAAAGTCCGGGTCAATCCACTTGCTGTTCATTTTGATTAGCGTCAGCCTGTCCGCACTGTCGGTTGACAGGCGGCTGCGCTTATCGGTTATAATGCCCCCGGCTGCGCTGAACACCCTTTCTGATAGCACGCTGGCGGCAGGGCAGGCAAGCACCTCCAAGGCGTACAGGGACAGTTCCAGCCACGTGTCCAACTTGGAGACCCAGTAAGTGTAGGACGCCGAGGGATCGGGGAGGACAGGGGTACGGTCTGCCAGGTACTCCCGCAACATCCGCCGATACTTGTCCCTCCTGCTGATAGCGGGCCCCGCAGTGATGGAAGTTGCACGAGGGGGTGCCATGAACGTGTCCCACACCTTGGAGAGTGTTCCCCTGGTGGCTGTGGGCCTGATAGATGTTGTGGGACTCTGGGAGACCCTCTCCTCTCTGCCGCCAGCGATGGTGGGTGGGAAAATCTCCATCATGTTCTGCACGAGTTCCCTCTGGTATTCCAGCAATCGATTCGTCCTCTCCTCTACCGGAATAAAAGAGGAGACGTTATCTTTATACCGGGGGTCCAGAAGTGCGAAGACCCAGTACAGTTTGTTCTCCACTATCCGGACAACACGTGTGTCCCGGGAAAAGCAGCCCAGCATGAAGTCAGCCATGTGTGCCAGACTCTGAATAGGCATGACGTCACTGCCCCCACCAGAAGGATCACTTGCCATTTCCTCCTCTTCCTCTTCCGCCTCCTCTCCGCCCCATCCGCGCTGAACCAATGGGACGCACACAGCCTGACTGCTACCCTCGCCGCCAGCATCCTCCTCCTCTTCCACAGCCACCTCCACGTCGTCCTCCTCCTCATCCTCCTCCTCCTGCAACTGCCACCGTGAAGCAGACAAAAGTGTGGTCTGACTGTGTAGCTCCGTTGCGTCTCCTCCTACCCCCGTCTCCTCTGCGTGCAATGCATTCTCCCTTATTGCGATGAGCGATTCTTTAAGGACGCATAGGAGCGGGATGGTTACACTCACTATAGCGTCCTCGCTGCTGACCTTCTTGGTGGACTCCTCAAAGATACGCAGTACATCGCATATGTCTGCCATCCATCGCCACTCGTGGTTGGCAAACTGAGGGAGCTGAGTTGGAGGCACGCGTGGATTCATAATCTGGTACTCCATCAATGCTCTCTGCTGCTCACACACCCTGTCCAACATGGAATAGGTGGAATTCCAGCGAGTCGGCAGGTCGCACAACAGCCGATGTTCAGGCAAATGGAGGCGTTGCTGGAGTTTTTTTAAGCTAGCAGCAGCTACAGTTGACTTCTGAAAGTGAGCGCACAAGCGCCGCACTTTCACCAGTAGCTCTGCCAGGTTGGGGTAAGTCTTTAGAAATTTTTGGACTACCAGATTAAAAACGTGGGCCAGGCATGGTACGTGATCGAGTTCGGCAAGCTCCAGAGCCGCCACCAGGTTACGGCCGTTATCGCACACGACCATGCCTGGTCCTAGCTGCAGCGGCGACAGCCCACATCTCCGTCTGCTGCAATATGGCGTCCCTCACCTCTGGGGCGCTGTGCTTCCTGTCGCCCAAGCTGATGAGCTTAAGCACCGCCTGCTGACGTCTCCCCGCGCCAGTGCTGCAACGCTTCCAGCTAGCGGCTGAGGGCGATGTTAAGGCAGAGGAGGAGGAGGAGGAGGAGGAGGGGGGTTTATCAGAACCCATGCTGGCAATCTTGGGCGGGGGTGGTAGGTAGGCCGTCTCTGTTTGCGACCCCGTCCCCGCTTCCACTACATTCACCCAGTGTGCCGTCAAAGAGATGTAGCGTCCCTGGCCGCAAGCGCTTGTCCACGAGTCGGTGGTCAAGTGGACCTTTGCGCTGACTGCGTACCTCAGGGCCCGCCTGATGTTACGCGACACGTGCTGGTGCAGGGCGGGGACGGCACTCCGGGAAAAGTAGTGGCGGCTGGGGACGGAATAGCGAGGTGCGGCAGCCGCCATCAGGTCGCGGAAGGCCTGCGTCTCCACAAGCCTAAACGGCAACATCTCCAGGGCCAGCAGTTTGGAGATGTGGCAGTTTAAGGCTTGGGCTTGGGGGTGACTCGAGGCGTACTTCCGCCTACGGTCGAACGCCTGCGAGATGGACAGTTGATGGGACGAGGAGTGTGAAGGTGCAGGCGAAGAGGCGGGGGAAGGGGAGGCTGAAGGAGAAGGCCCCAAAGTAGCCGAGGCAGAGGCAGATGTGGAGGTGTCCTGGCTGGAGGTCTGGACTGCAGTGGCAGCACACAACAAAGGGGAAGAGGCAGTGGCAGCAGGACCGGGCGCAGGTTGTATTGCGTTTGCTCTCTCCCACTCAGCCCAGTGCTTGACTTCCAAGTGACGCCGCATGCCTGAGGTGGTCAGATTGCTCTTCTCAGAGCCCCTACTCAGTTTTGAGTGGCAGAGTGTGCAAACCGCGCTCAGTTTGTCATCCGCACAAACATTAAAAAATCTCCACACCACAGAAGTACGAGGCCTCGATGGGGGAGCTTCGCGCGACTGCCCGCTGCCGGGAACAGCTTCGGCCGTGCTGGCTATGGCCTCACTACTCTGTCTGGACTGTCCTCTGCCTCTGGACATCCCTCTGCCTGTGGACATCCCTCTGCCTTGTGACATCCCTCTGCCTCTGGACATCCCTCTGCCTCTGGACATCCCTCTGCCTGTGGACATCCCTCTGCCTCTTGCTGCCTTTTTCGGTGCTGCGCAGACCACCACCTCTCCACTGCTTTCCCCGCTGGACATCACCCCTGGCCAAGTGGGGTCGGTCATTTCGTCATCCACCACCTCCTCTTCCTCACTCTGCTCCTCCTCCTGCCCACTGGACATTCCAACAGCCTCCCTTGATGGCAA
The DNA here is from genome assembly GCA_900303285.1 of Rhinella marina. Classification (NCBI taxonomy): domain Eukaryota; kingdom Metazoa; phylum Chordata; class Amphibia; order Anura; family Bufonidae; genus Rhinella; species Rhinella marina. The sequence goes on along the minus strand of ONZH01007231.1, from coordinate 2,729 downwards.
CTGCGTCTCATCATCATCATCGCTCATGATAACAGATGCTGGTTCAGGGTCCACATCAGCAGGAGATGGCGAAAACTCAAGTGTTTGGGCATCACTACAAACAAATTCCTCTGCTAGCTCCTGGGATTCTTCCGGCACATCTGAAAAAGGACCCGAAAAGAGCTCCTGGGAGGGGTCAAGGGTGGGATGACTCTGTTGGCCAGGTGTGGAGGAAGGAGGGTCAGAGTGAGACTGTGTGGATGACTGGCTGGTGGACAACTGTGTGGAAGCGCTATCGGCTATCCATTGCACCACCTGTTCAACCTGCTCAGGCCTCAACAGCGGTGTAACTCGCCCCCTGCTTAACTGTCCCATAAAGGCAGGGATTCTGGATGAGTGGGATCCTGGCTGACCCTCACCAGCACGCATTGTATCCCCGCTGGCTTCAACAAGGCCACCAACAGCATTTCCGCGCCCCCGTCCTCGTCCACGTCCGATTCCGCTAGCCCCCCTCCGCATTTTATTTATTTTTTGTTGCAAATACAATATTTGGGTATATAATTAGGTATGTGAAATAATTTAGCAAGAGAACGCACAGTACAGTGGCCAATTAAAAGGCCTAGATATTGTATATTTCAAGGTACACAGCCGTGTACTAACTGCTCAGACGGTGGGTATTTACACCAGGTATGTGAAATAATTTAGCAAGAGAACGCACAGTACAGTGGCCAATTAAAAGGCCTAGATATTGTATATTTCAAGGTACACAGCCGTGTACTAACTGCTCAGACGGTGGGTATTTACACCAGGTTTTTAAAATAATTTAGCAAGAGAACGCACAGTAATAGTGGCAAATTAAAAAGGCCTAGATATTGTATATTTCAAGGTACACTGCCGTGTACTAACTGTTACAGACGGTGGGTTATTTACACCAGGTATGTGAAATAATTTAGCAAGAGAACGCACAGTACAGTGGCCAATTAAATGGCCTAGATATTGTATATTTCAAGGTACACAGCCGTGTACTAACTGAACAGACGGTGGGTATTTACACCAGGTATGTGAAATAATTTAGGCAAGAGAACGCACAGTACAGTGGCCAATTAAAAGGCCTAGATATTGTATATTTCAAGGTACACAGCCGTGTACTAACTGAACAGACGGTGGGTATTTACACCAGGTATGTGAAATAATTTAGCAAGAGAACGCACAGTTATAGTGGCCAATTAAAAGGCCTAGATATTGTATATTTCAAGGTACACAGCCGTGTACTAACTGTACAGACGGTGGGTATTTACACCAGGTATGTGAAATAATTTAGCAAGAGAACGCCACAGTATAGTGGCCAATTAAAAGGCCTAGATATTGTATATTTCAAGGTACCACAGCCGTGTACTAACTGCTCAGACGGTGGGTATTTACACCAGGTATGTGAAATAATTTAGCAAGAGAACGCACAGTATAGTGGCCAATTAAAAGGCCTAGATATTGTATATTTCAAGGTACACAGCCGTGGTACTAACTGCTCAGACGGTGGGTATTTACACCAAGGTTTTTAAAATAATTTAGGCAAGAGAACGCACAGTATAGTGGCAAATTAAAAGGCCTAGATATTGTATATTTCAAGGTACACTGCCTTGTACTAACTGTACAGACGGTGGGTATTTACACCAGGTATGTGAAATAATTTAGCAAGAGAACGCACAGTACAGTGGCCAATTAAATGGCCTAGATATTGTATATTTCAAGGTACACAGCCGTGTACTAACTGCTCAGACGGTGGGTATTTACACCAGGTATGTGAAATAATTTAGCAAGAGAACGCACAGTACAGTGGCCAATTAAAAGGCCTAGATATTGTATATTTCAAGGTACACAGCCGTGTACTAACTGAACAGACGGTGGGTATTTACACCAGGTATGTGAAATAATTTAGCAAGAGAACGCACAGTACAGTGGCCAATTAAAAGGCCTAGATATTGTATATTTCAAGGTACACAGCCGTGTACTAACTGATCAGACGGTGGGTATTTACACCAGGTATTTGAAATAATTTAGCAAGAGAACGCACAGTACAGTGGCCAATTAAAAGGCCTAGATATTGTATATTTCAAGGTACACAGCCGTGTACTAACTGTACAGACGGTGGGTATTTACACCAGGTATGTGAAATAATTTAGCAAGAGAACGCACAGTACAGTGGCCAATTTAAATGGCCTAGATATTGTATATTTCAAGGTACACAGCCGTGTACTAACTGAACAGACGGTGGGTATTTACACCAGGTATGTGAAATAATTTAGCAAGAGAACGCACAGTACAGTGGCCAATTAAAAGGCCTAGATATTGTATATTTCAAGGTACACAGCCGTGTACTAACTGAACAGACGGTGGGTATTTACACCAGGTATGTGAAATTAATTTAGCAAGAGAACGCACAGTACAGTGGCCAATTAAAAGGCCTAGATATTGTATATTTCAAGGTACACAGCCGTGTACTAACTGAACAGACGGTGGGTATTTACACCTGGTATACAAAAAGGGTATTGCAGGCACACAGAACCCAGAACACTAGAGCCAAATAAACTGTATTTAAAAAAATAAAATAAAATTCACAGCCGTATACTGCCAGATCAGATGGTGCATATACACACTAGTTATATAACAGGGTTTTTCAGCCAAAAAGAACGCTGAACAGTAGTGCCAAATATAGTTTGGTATGTAGCAGAGCACCTAATACACCACTAATG
>ONZH01007230.1:0-89253 GCA_900303285.1 Rhinella marina | reverse complement strand
GCGGCTACTGTATCGCACACCTCACAATTGTTCACTGGACTGTAGTTTATGTAATTGAGTGACAAAAAATTATTCTCTAGACTGCGGCTACTGTATTGCACACCTCACAATTGTTCACTGGACTGTAGTTTATGTAATTGAGTGAAAAAAATTATTCTCTAGACTGCGGCTAGTTGCCCCTCAATTTCCGGCTTTTGGGAAATTCTAACGGCTTTCCACCCAATTGTTCAACTGGACTGTAGTTTATGTAATTGATGTTGAAAAAATTATTCTCTAGGACTGCGGCTACGTATCGCACACCTCCACAATTGTTCACTGGACTGTAGTTTACGTAATTGAGTGAAAAAAATTATTCTCTAGACTGCGGCTACTGTATTGCACACCTCAGAATTGTTCACTGGACTGTAGTTTATGTAATTAAGTGAAAAAAATTATTCTCTAGACTACGGCTAGTGTATCGCACACCTCACAATTGTTCACTGGACTGTAGTTTATATAACTGAGAATAAAAACACATTCTCTAGACTGCACTACAGATCCCAGCAAGCCAATGTACAGCAGCAGCAAAAATGAGTACTGAGAGGACTTTGGGCAATTTCAATGGGGTCTGTGTGGACCATGTGCTGTCCCCTTTCTGCCACCAGTCGCTGTGCACAGTGTGCAGCCAAGATGGTGGTAGCTGCACTACAAGTCCCAGCCAGCAGCCGAGAGGAGGCCAAAAAAAAAAGGTCGTTGTAGCCCTTATGCCCCTTTCACACGAGCGGGAGACTCGCATGTCTCCCGCAACGCATCTACAGGGCTGGACTCGGCACTGACTGGGATCGCATAGCATTATATGCGATCCCAGTCAGTGCCGGAGTTCAGCCCTGTAGATGCGTTGCGGGAGACATGCGAGTCTCCCGCTCGTGTGAAAGGGGCATTAGAAGGAGCGTTGGGTTCTTTGTGGATGATTCCTGCCTAACCACATTCTAATTTCACGCCCTAACAGTGTGCAGCCAAGATGGCGGTAGCTGCACTACAAGTCCCAGCCAGCAGCCTGGAGGAGACCAAAAAAAAAGGTGCTTGTAGCCCTTAGAAGGGCTGTTGGGTTCTTTGTGGGTGATTCCTGCCTAACCAACATCTAAATTCAGGCCCTAACACTCTCCCTGACAGACAGCAGCTCTATCCCTAATATCATGCAGACGGCGTATGACGCGACCAGCAGTGTATAATGTGATGGAAAAATGAATCCAGCCAGCAAAGGAAGCAATATGGACAATCACAATACATAGTAAGTGCCTTGTATTAACTTTCTCTACATGATAAATGGCACTTACTAAAGTGGGACAACCCCTTTAAGGGCTTGCATTTTGATACTGACATTTAAACCCATTTTTTTTCTCTGCTGTGTACCTGGTTAAGGGGAGTGGTTTGTGCTCCCAGGTGCTGTTAATTGCATTGCTGGACTCTTCCTGAGCTCGATCTAATTGGGCTGCTGTGTAAGTGGGCTGTGTAAGTGGAGTTTAAAGAACTGGCGTTTAAGACAAGGAGCAAGAACCTAAAGTTTGCTAGATTTTCCTCATGTAGAGGATGTTGGCTTGATTCTAACTAGTCCTCCAACTACAGCAGTAAGGGTCTAAATCTAACTCATATTTACTGTTTTCCTTCTTTACTGTTCATCCCCATCTAACGTGCTCCATGGACAATGCTACTAAGTGTGTCTTGTGCAATGTTTGCTTGCCTTGAAGAGCCATTCGAGGGTGAATACATTTGCACTAGATGCAAGCATGTTGCATGTTTGGAAGTCCAGATCTTAGATCTAAATAAGCGGCTTGACATACTTCGGGGCATTGCAAAACTCGAGAGAGGCTTAGACCTCACAGTGCAGGCACTAACAGGGGTCATTGAAATGGAGGTAAGAGAAGGAGGGAAAGATCAGGACTATCAGGTCAGCAGTTGGGTTAAAGGGGTTGTCTCATGAAAAATATTCCACAATTTTTAAAACCAGCTCCTGAATCTGAATACTTTTGTAATTGCATGAAATTAAAAATTGTGTATAACCAGTGAGTTATTCAATAAAATGTTTCTGTATAGCGTCACCTGCTGTTCTTTTTATTTCTTTGACCTGCTTACTGAGAAGGCCGCGCATGCTCAGTTTCATCCTTCAACTTCCCCCTGAGCTATGATAGGGAGAGCTGAGACACACCTCCTGAGCTGCAGCAGGAAAGACACTCCCCTTGAGCTGTCAGCTTGATATAAATCTAGCAGAATGTGGAGATCTCTGGATCCATGTGAGGTACAGGGCTGGTTCTAGCTTTGTAAGAAAGAGTGTGTCATGTACTAGATGATTTCTCATTTTCATTTTTACATTTTTCATGGGATAACCCCTTTAATGTTGGAAGAAGGGGTAGAGGGAAAAGTGCCAGGGAGGCTAGTCCTGAGCTGGAACACCGTAGTAATTATGCCTGTTTGGCTAATATTAGGGATGCCCAGGGCCAGCAACACTGCAGCAGGCCGTTTCTCCTAGCAACCAGGAGGATGACCGCTGCAGGAAGGATGGGAAAAGGAGTGCAGCAAAGCTCAGACAGATGCTGGTGGTAGGGGACTCTTTTATTAGGCAGACAGACAGGGTCATCTGTCGCCGAGACCGTGAATACCGAACAGTGTGTTGTCTTCCGGGTGCTCGGGTTTGGCATATTGCGGATCAGATTGACAGATTTGCTGGGTGGGGCTGGGGAAGACCCAGCGATCATGGTACACATTGGCACCAATGACTAAGTCAGGGGGAGATGGAAGGTCCTTAAAAATGATTTTAGGGAACTAGGAGAGAAGCTCAAGTCCAGGAACTCCAAGGTAGTGTTTTCAGAAATACTACCAGTGCCACGAGCGTCACCAGAGAGACAACGGGAGCTTAGGGAGTTAAATAAGTGGCTCAGAGGTTGGTGCAGGAAGGAAGGGTTTGGGTTCATGGAGAACTGGGCCGACTTCTCTGTCGGCTACAGGCTTTACAGTAGGGATGGGCTACACCTTAATGGGGAGGGTGCAGCTACCCTGGGGGGAAAAATGGTTAGAGCTTTTAAACTAGGATCTGGGAGGAGGGTGGAGGGTCATACCAATAAGGGGGTAGATAGTGTAGATAGAGAATTGGATATAGGAGGGGACAGTGGAGATTTAGGGGGGGTGGGGTTAGTGAGGAAAGTAGGGAGAAAACTGGGCAGAACTATACACAGATGAAAAATTGAACTGCTGGTAACAAGAAACTGTTACATACAAACATCAACCAAGGTAACCCAAAAATCCCAGATATTCACTTTACCGGTAATAGTAAAAAAAAAAAAATCACGGAAAAAAGATACAAAACATCCTGCACGATATGATAGTAAAATGTGCCGATGTGCAAAGCTACATTTAGAAAATCACGGAAAATAATGCACTATAACAATAGATGCAAACATAACATATGGACTAAGCCCTTACTCTAAAGATAAAATCTGAGACTCTTAGCCAATATATTTTGATCAAAACACATCTGAGCCCACCTACCCAGCGCCATGGTGGTCTCAGGTCAGGCAGATCCTACGCTAAACCTACCTAAGCAGTTGCGCATCTATGTTTAGGAGCGTACAGGTAATAGTAATTTAAAATGTATTTTCACAAATGACAGAAGTCTAGCTAGCAAAATGGGGGAGCTGGAGGCTATGGTACTAGAAGAACACATAGATACAGTTGGTGTGGCTGAAACTTGGTTGGACTCTTCGCATGACTGGGCTGTAAATATTGAGGGCTTAAGGCTACTTTCACACTAGCGTTTTAAAATTCCGGTATTGAGTTCTGTCATAGGGGCTCAATACCGGAATAAAACGGTTCAGTTTTGTCCCCATTCATTGTCAATGGGGACAAAACTGAACTGAAGACAACGGAATGCTTCTGACCGCATTCTGCGGTTTGTTCTCTGGTCCAGGCATCCGCACCAAGACAGATCCATCATGACCCCCAATGAAAGTCAATGGGGAAGGATCCGTTTGGTGTGACACAATGGTGAACGGATCCGTCCTCCATTGACTTTCAATGGAGTTCATGACGAATCCGTCACTTGCACACATACACACAATACACACATACAGATATAGACATACACATAAACATAAACACACACAAACATATACACATACAAATACACATACATACTTACATGCTCCCCGGCAGGTCTCCAGAGCGCAGGAGGAACAGGACGGCGCGCACAGATGACGATTCCACCAGGCGCCCAGCAGAAGGCGCTGTGGGGAATCGTCACCTGTGCGTGCCGTCCTGCTCCTCCGGCGCTCTGGAGACCTGCCAGGAGCATGTAAGTATGTATGTGTATATGTGTGTGTGTCTGTGTGTATGTACTGTGTGACATGTGTGGGGCCGGAGCGCGGTTCCGGCTCCACACATGTCCCTGCGGCAGTCCGGATCCGGCAGCACCCTTCACCTGCCGGATCCGGACTGAGGCTAGTGTGAATGAGGCCTTACACTATTTAGAAAAGACAGGGTCAATAGAAAAGGTGGTGGCGTCTGCCTGTATGTGAGGAGTGGCAAGTGTGAAAGAGGCAATTGTGGGTGAGGATGGTGAGGATGTGGAAACCATATAAGTAGATTTTCAAAGGGATTTAAACACTGAAAAAATAATACTTGGTGTAATCCAAAAACCCCTAACATCACAGAGGAGATAGAAACGCAACTGTATAACCAAATAGAGCAGGCCGCACAGGCTGGTACAGTGGTCATAATGGGAGATTTTAAATTCCCAGACATTGACTGGGGTCATGGTTCTGCCTCAACCGCAAAGGGGAGAAGATTCCTCAACTTGCTGCAGGACCACTTTATGAGCCAGTTTGTAGAAACTCCCACTAGGGGCAATGCTCTGTTGGATCTGGTCATTTCTAATGATGCAGAGCTTGTTGGAAATGTTACTGTTCTATAAACACTAGGTAATAGTGACCATGACCACAATATAATTATATTCCCCCTAAACTATAAGAAGCAAACTCTTTCAGGCAGAGCAAAGACACTGAATTTTAAAAAGGCTAATTTCCCTGGGTTGAAGGCAGCATTTCAGGGCATAGACTGAAAGCAGCTACTGTCACATAATAATACTGAGGATAAATGGGAGAGCTTTAAAACTCTGTAGCGTTTGAAGTTTACAAAGGGCTTAATAAAATCTGTAAAAAGGAGATAAAATTAGCAAAAATACAAAACGAACAGCAGGTGGCAAAATAGAGCAAAACAAATCCCCAAAAATTATTTAAATATATAACTGCTAAAAAACCAAGGTCTGAGCAGGTAGGTCCCCTAAATAATAGTAAAGGGGGGTTTGTCACTGAAGATAAAGAAAAGGCAGAGTTACTAAATGTTTTTTTTTTAGCTCTGTATATCCAAAAGAAGAGAAAGGAGATGACATCTGTGGTGCTGGGGCTGTTGGAAAGTATAGTTTGTAAATGGATTGAAAACTGGCTGAAGGACTGTGTCCAGAGAGTTGTGGTCAATGATTCCTAAACAGAATGGTCACGGGTTATAAGTGGTGTACCCCAAGGTTCAGTGCCGGGTCCTCTGTTATTTATTTATTTAATGATATTGAGGATGGAATTAATAGCACCATTTCTATTTTTGCAGATGAGCAAAGCTATGTAGTACTGAACAGTCTATGGAAGATGTCCATAAACTACAAGCTGACTCGGACACTCTGAAAGATTGGGCATCAACTTGGCAAATGAGGTTCAATGTGGATAAATGTAAAGTTATGCATCTTGGTAATAATAACCTCTGTGCATCATATGTCCTAGGGGATGTAACACTGGGAGAGTCACTTATAGAGAATGATTTGGGTGTCCTTGTAGATCATAGATTGAATAACAGCATACAGTGTCAATCAGCTGCTTCTAAGGCCACCAGGATATTGTCATGCATTAAACGAGGCATGGACTCGCTGGGCAGGGATGTAATATTACCACTTTATAAAGCTTTGGTGCAGCCTCACCCGGAATATGCAGTTCATTTCTGGGCACCAGTCCATAGAAAGGACGCTCTGCAGCTGGAAAAAGTACAGAGGAGAGCGACTAAACTGCTAAGGGGCCTGGAGGGTCTTAGTTATGAAGAAAGATTAAAGGAATTGAATTTATTTAGTCTTGAGAAGAGACGTCTAAGGGTGGACATGATTAACCTATACAAATATATAAATCAGCCATACAAAAATTATGGAGAAAAACTGTTCCATGTAAAATGCCCTCAAAAGACAAGGGGGCACTGCCTCTGACTGGAGAACAAAAAGTTCAGTCTACAGAGGCGTCAAAACTTCTTTACTATAAGAACTGTGAATCTGTGGAATAGACTTCCTCAGGATGTGGTCACAGCAGGAACAGTGGATAGTTTTAAAACGGGTTTAGATGAATTCTTAAAAGTAAACAACGTTAATGTTTATGAAAATGTGTAGAAATCTGAGTCTCACTTCCTTCTGGGATTCGCGTCCCCACCTATCCCTTGGTTAAACTTGATGGACTTATGTCTTTTTTCAACCATATTAAAGGGTTTGGCCACTTTCTGGCTACTGTTTATCAATGTGTTTGTAAGATGACTATATGACATTTACTAATATAGTCTTTGTTGATATTCTGCACCATTTACTATATTTCATAAGGTATTCTCGCCTGTTGGCCAAGTCTTTTGTGCTGTCCACACAGAGCTCCTGTCCATAAAATGGCTGTTCATGTGACCAGACAAATCACCCAGTATCCTCCATTACATTACACTGCACCTGCACTACACTCTCAACATTGCAAATGTAGATGGCAGGTGTGGTGTATTTGAGTATTTGTCTGGAGTTTTGCCTGGTCACATGACCCTCCCTCAGCGGCCATCTTATGGACAGGTCTCCTGTGTTGACAACACAGAAGATTTGCCCAAGAAGGAGAAATGATTTATGAAATATAGGAAATGACACAGAAAATCAACAAAGGCTATATTAGTAAGTGTCATGTAATCATCTTACATGCACATTGGTCACAAGTAGCCAGAAAGTGGCCAACCCCTTTAACTATGTAACTAAGATCAGGGGAGGAGTGGGGGTGGGGGGAGTGCTTCAGTAGCAGCCCTCCTCTGGCCAGCAGATCAAAGACTCAGTTACTGTTTGCAATTTTTGAATTACTACTCCCAGAGCCCTGGCCAGTGGGCCAAATGTCAGTGTAATGTAGAATTATCACTCCCAGTATCTGCCTGTGTTACCTGCTTTTGCCCACCACATGAGCTCTGGGGAAAAACGATAGGCAGCACAAGCAAAGAGACCATACCGGGAGTGATTTAAAACTCTGAATTACAGCTGACTGCATATCATCTGCAGCCTTGAGGGACTCTAAGTCTTGGCGTTTCCCTCCTGTTATTCAGTGTTATCCAATCACTGTATGGTGATGTTATCCGGCTACTGTATGGCGGTTTTATCCAGCCATTGTATGGCGGTGTTATCCAGCCACTGTATGCCATTACTATCCAGCCACAGGATCGCGGTATAATCCAGTCACTGGATAGTGATGTTATCCGATCACTGTATGGTGGTGTCATTCAGTCACTGTATGGCAGTGTTATCCGGTCACTGTATGGAGGTGTTATCCAGTCACTGTATGGCTGTGTTATCCATTCACTGTATGGAGGCGTTATCCAGTCACTGTATGACGGTGTTATCTGATCGCTGTATGGTGGCGTTATCCAGTCACTGTATGGAGGTGTTTTCCGGTAATTGTATGGAGGTGTTATCCAGTCACTGTATGGCGGTGTTATCCAGTAGCTGTATGGAGATGTTATCCAGTCATTGTATGGAGGTGTTATCCAGTCACCGTATGGAGGTGCTATCCAGTCACTATATGGTGGAGTTATCATTTCACCGCATGGCGGTGTTATCCAGTCACTGCATGGTAGTTATCCAGTCACTGCATGGCGGTGTTATCCAGTCACTGCATGGTGGCATTATCCAGTCACTGCATGGCGACTTTATCCAGTCACTGTATGGTGGCGTTATCCAGTCACTGTATGGAGGTCTTTTTCAGTCACTGTGTGGTGGTGTTATCCAGACACTGTATGGAGCTATTATCCAGTATGGCGGTATTACTTACTCTGTATGTTGGTAATATGTAGTCACTAAATGTATTATCACTTAGAGGGTAGGGCTAAGCTACATACAGTATATAGATTCCAGTATGTGTTGTGCCCTGTATTTTGTAGTACAGAAAATGAGCCTTGAAGAACACATTCCAAACCACTGATCACTAGGACTGACTGTGCGCTAGGTAGCACTGATTACATTTAATAATTGTGCCTGCAAAAGGTATTTTTAAGGCATTACCACAGATGTTTATCGATCTTTGTTAACACTATTGGGACACTTATGGAGAAGGCAGCAAATCATTGCGGTAATTGGCAAGTGTAAATGTTCCTTTAATTGGGGCGTATTCAACCTCATTGCTTAGGACAGCATGGACTCTAAATATGGCTCTGCATTATATACTGGCACTGGGGGAGCATTATATACTGACACTGGGGGAGCATCATATAATGGAACTGAGAGGAGTATCATACAGTATACTGGCACTGGGGGGAATTATATACTGGCACTGGTAGGAGAATTATATACTGGCACTGGGGGAGCATCATATAATGGAAATAAGAGGAGCGTCATATACTGGCACTGGGAGGAGCATTATATATTGCCACGGGGAGGAGCATTATATACTGGCACTGGGGAAGCATTATATACTGGCACTGGGGAAGCATTATACTGGCACTGGGGGGAACATTATATACTGGCACTGGGAGGAGCATTCTATACTGGCTTTTCTGACTCAATATCCTGACAAGTGTTATGCTTAATAGCTGTATGTAACAATGGCAATCAGTATTTGACTGTGTACTTACTTCAGACTCTCATCAGACAGCGATCAACTCAACTGCTCAGGCATGTGTAAAGAATCCAGATAAATGTATTCCAAACTGAAATCTTGTAGTTATGCACCAAAACAGTAGGAGAAAAGATGATAATTTGGTAGAGTTGAGCAACACATTAAAACACCAGTTTAGATAACATAAAATGGCTACAACTACTGGCAAGAAGGAGGGAGGGGGCTGCAAGAACAGGGCAACATACAGGGAGACAAGAGAGACAAACTTATGAAGCAATGCAATGCAATGCAAAGATGACATTGATAATAATGACCCATGAAGACATGAGACATGACATTGGCACTGGTGGGAACATTATATACTAGCACTGTGGTGGGGACGTTATATACTGGTACTGGGGTGGAGAATTATATATTGGCACTGGGAGGAGGATTATATATTGGCACTGGGGGAGCATTATATACTGGCACTTGCTATTAATCAGGGAACTCTTGGAGGGCAGTCTGGGAGCACTATTAATATGGAGAGAACTGTATGGCACTGTTATTTCTGACAGTATAGTGTTTGTGGGAGCACAGTAGGCACAGTATTGGTAGTAGCAGCAGGATGACAGTGGCCTGTAAAAATTTTGGGGAAAGATTTGCAGAATCTGTAATAGTCCCCCATGTGCCATATAGTAATACTGGTGTCTTCTTATGTGGCAGAGGGGGCTGCACACCCCTGACCAAAGACGTCTGCCTGTGATACCTGGACCAAATGAAGAAAAGGAAAGCGAAGAACTCTAATTTGTGGAGATGTCACCTGTAAATCACTGGATCTGCCCTTTAGTGTTTTTTTCAAATGTGTTTTAATATCTTTATTAGGAAGTAATGTCACTTTTAATTGATTCAAGGAGGGAGGGGGCCTGCTCCACCATGTGCCTGCTCCACCTAGGGGGCTGAAATACCTCGTCTTAGCCTTGACCCCAACTATCAGGCAAGAGCCTTAGAGCCATGGTGTACTCCAAAAAAAGAAAGGGTGCCCCCTTCTTTCACTGCATGCCCCTAAGAAGCAACAGTGTAAGGAACGCCGCTGTTATTGACTGTGACAGCCAGAGCCAACACTTCAGCTCATACTGGGCTCAATGCACACACCTCTGGAGAATCCTGAAATTTCCAGTTGTTTCTGTCCAAGCCTGGATCTCAGATATAATGGGTTTGTATGTTTTGCACGTTTTAGAAAGTGCTACCATATACCACTATTTTTATAAAAATGAAAACTGTCTGCTGTTTACTGGATGCATTTACTGCATCAACAGGATCCCCAGAAACCAACTCCTGCAATATAAACAAAAAGAAGGCAATGACCGTGTACCTCTAGTGGTGACTTACAACCCACAACTAGAGGTACTAAGCAAAATTGCAAGGAAGCTACACCAGACTCTACTCAAAGATGACCGTCTTGGGACAATATTCCCAGACCCTCCCATGCTATGCTTCAGACAACCTCCATCAGGAGCTCACTACCATCCAATATTCAGAAAGGAACTTTTCCCTGCAATGTGAGGAGCTGCAAAACCTGTTCACACATACTGACCACAGACAGGTTACGTATCCCCAACACCCAGCAGGACTATAAGATTCCTGGAACATTCAGATGTTCTGCATCCAATGTGGCATACCTCATTATGTGCACAACATGTCCCACTCAGGGTCTTTATGTGGTGGAAACAGGGCAGACACTCAGAGCGAGGATAAGGTCTCACCGTCACACTATAAAGGAGAAAAAGACAACTTTCCCTGTTGCCAAACATTTTGTGATCTTGGCCATAACATTACAGACCTCCAAGTATTAATATTAAAGGGTCATTCCCAAAGGGATAGATGAGTTTGAGAATACAAATTTATGACTGTCTGTTGACACACTCAACACAGGACTGAATTTGTCTCAAGGTTTTATGGCCTGCTACAACATCTGGCCATTCCTGGCCTGAAGAAGGGAACTCAGAGTCTCGAAAACTTGCCTTATAACATCATGTATTTTAGTTAGCTATTAACGGGTATCAAATTACAATATTTTATATTGTTTCTCTTTTGGAGAGCATCAGGACTTCTCACTACTGGCTAACACAGTACCAAACCTTTTTGTTTTGCATCAACAAACATACTGTACATTCAGAAAGCAGTTAAAGAATTTAGCCAGTTTAGCAGCCTAATTAAACACCGGTGTTCCATATAGCAGAAATTATAAAAATTATTTAGCATATTATTGTCTAGGCCCTCACAAATAAAGAACATACAGTAAAAGTACGCTACTTAACTGAATACGTATGCATTAGCATACAAATTATCAGATGCGTAGAATTAGCATAAAAATTATATGATGCGTAGCATTAGCGTACAAATTATATGATGTGTACGTAGTGTTAGCTTACAAAGACTTAAAGGGGTTCTCCGGGAATTAAGAAAATGAAAATATGTAAATATTACTTTATTATAAATATATTCCCAGATACCTTTCATTAGTTATAATGGCTCGTTTTGTCTAGGGAACATTAATTAGGAAAAAAATGGCCGCCGTCTTATTAGTACACACAGAACCTGTCCTAATCACACAGGAGGACAAGTTACTTCACATCACTGAGCTAAAGAGCTGCCTCATCCTCCTCTCTGCTCTGCTTGTCAAGGATTATGATCCTGAATACAGTTTAATATGATATTTAGCTGAATCTCTGTACTTCATGTCTCTTCATGAACTCCATTCCTACAGAGAGGATGGACAGGACAGACTGTAGTAGAGGAGACTGTATACAAGTGCTACTGCTCATCAGACACATCTGCTCATGAACTCCATTCCTACAGAGATTCAGCTGTACATCTTATCTGTATTCAGGATCATAATCCCTGATGAGCAGAGAGGAGGATGAGGCAGCTGTTTAGCTCAGTGTTGTGAAGTAACTTGTCCTCCTGTGTGATTAGGACAGGTTTTGTGTGTACTAATAGGACAGCGGCCATTTTGTTTCTCCTAATTATTGCTCCCCAGAGAAAACGAGCCATTATAACTAATTAAAGGTATTTGGAAAAATATTTATAATAAAGTAATATTTAAGTATTTTCACTTTCTTAATTCCCGGAGAACCCCTTTAAGTAGATTTCTTCGAAGCGAATCTGAAAAGATTCAGATTCGCTTCGGTGTAGGAAATAACGAAGATTCGTAACGAATATACGAAGCAGCGAATAGATTCGCTCATCTCTAGTTTGAATCTTTCAGAGACCCAAAAGTCCTTTTAAGGACTATTGTTTTATCTTGCTCATATTTATATTATTAGCGCAACCTGCTCACAATTGTTTTGCGCCTTTTCCTGCGAAGAGACCTTCGCTATATGCTAGGAGACGAACTGTAGAGCCTTCTAGACCACTCATAAATATGTCTACTTTTTTGTTTGTTTCAGTTTAACATAATAAAGCATTTTTGAAAAAAAATATGTTTTTGTATCTCTATTTTCTGAAAGCTATATATTTTCTTTTATCTTTCTGACGATCGTCTTGTTCAGGGGCTCATTTTATGCAGTAAGAGTTGCCGTTTTTATTGGTATCATTTTTGGGTACATATGATTTTTTGATCATTCAATATTACACTTGAGGCAAGGTGACCAGAAAATTGGTTGTTTTGGCACCATTTATTTATTTATTTTTTACGGCGTTCTCCTGAGGGGGTAGGTCATGTGATATTTTTATAGAGCAGGTCGTTATAGACGTGGCAATACCTAATATATATACTTTTTTTTTTTTTAATCTAAGTTTTACACAGCTCCATATTCTGAGAGCAATATATATATATATTTTTTTTTTTTGGGGGGGGCGGGGGGCATTGTCTTATGTAGGGGCTTATTTTTTGCAAATCCAAGGGCTGGATCTCCTAGGCTTCCATAGAAGGCAGGTCCCCATGCCTCTGCAAGACATCGGGCTGCCTTCTCACCCATCAGGTCACCATCAGGGTCCCGATGGCAACCCTCACCAGCTGCAAACACCTTCTATGCCGTGGTCAGCCCTGATCATTGTATAGAAAGGGTTAATCCGCCAGCATCGGCTTTTACAGCGATGCCGGCGGATACAGCAGGGGCCTGGCTATCAGTAACTGGCACGCACCGCTCCATCCAATCAGCATGACATAGTAGTACATTAGATTGCGGGAAGTCACTTGCCGCTATGAAGTACTATTACATCATATGTCTGGAGGATAATGGGTAACTGGTTACTTCACGTTTGATTCTTCTTAAATCCTTGGCAGTTAATTTTCATGTTTTTTTTACAACACGTTTCTTGCAACCCTGCTGACTATTTGCAATGAAAAACATTTGATGGTTCTGTGATCATGCTCTAATATCTTAGCAATTTCAAGTGTGCTGCAATCCTCTGAAAGACCTTTAACAATTTTTGACTTTTTAGAGGAAAATAATTATGCACACCTTCATGTAGGGTTTTGATCTCCTTAGGTCATACTGTCCCTCATGACACAAATACACATCACCTGATATGCTTGAAACCAATAAGCATTCAAGATCATACAGCTTGGAGTTGGAAAATATGCATAAAAATGATGATATGGTCAAAATACTAAATTGCCTATATATATATATATATTTATGAAACTGTATATATAAAGATTTATCAAGCCAGTTCTACTTTACACCAGTTTGATAAATCTTCCCCATAGTGTAAAAAGAAAGTTTATTGTTCTATTCTGTTTTTTCCAGAACCTGACTTTGACATGCACAAACTGGAACTATGTTACAAGCAGCTTTGTCTGAGTCAGTCAGATGAAACAGATGCATTATCCTTTATTAGGGACAGCATAAAGAACATATTGGATGAATTGAAAGAAAAGTACACAAAGATTGCCATACTCTCACAAAATGGTATGTCAGTTGCAATTTACCTTTTGTAACTTCTTTTATTTACATGCCATAACATGTTATAAAATAGTAATACTTTTACTATACTAGTAGAACTTTTGCAGCTGTAAATTGCAGTGAGTTTACAAGGGGTTGGCCCATCTGGGACATTGATGGCATGTCACAAGGATCATCCGGGACCCGTTCCTATCTCCAGAAATGAAAATAGATGAGCCAACCCCTTTCAATTGATTGTTTGACTCCCAAAACAATTTTATTTATGACCCTTAAGTGATTAGCAAAGAAAAAAAGAAGCCACTCACCTATACGCCATCCGTTCCAGCACGGAGCGTCACATTTCCAATGCTTTCAGTCCCCTGTAAACTTAAAGTGGGACGCCCCATCTTTCATCATGTGCACTTATATGCTTATCACTTGCATAGCCAATAGATTAGACAATTTAGTTTTTGTTTTTTTTTACAGTTTTTGAAACCAAAGCTAGGAATAGTTCAGAAATGGGAAATACATATCAGTGTCATAACTAGAAATGACCAAATTTTAAACGGGTCCCCCCCCCCCCCAAGCAACTTCTTCACAACCCCCTCCTCCCGTGCAACCCTCACTCATGTGGTTAGTCTAGATCGTTCTCTCAGACGAGGCCCGGCAGCAGCTCCGTCCATTTCCTACAGTGTCACTGTATATAATGTCATTGTATAATACTGTTGAGGGGGCCCTGACAATTAAATCTTTTAGTCCTGTTCCTGGGTGGGCCCCTTCTGAGTGCAGGCCCCAAAGCCGCTGCTTCTCCTATAGCTATGCCTCTAATGCATATAAAGGAAAGGCAGAGGGGCAGATATACTATGGCATTACAAATGCCTCTCTTAGCATAAAGTCCATGTGTTCAGAATGCGCCAAATTTATTTACTTAATAAATATGGCATATTTCCACAGAGTCCATACTATGAGCTGGCGAAGAGTTGATCTATCATTTACACCAGTTAATGTAAATGATAGATTCTTTTAAAAAGTGGTGAGAGAAGTGAAAAGTCACAAATTGTGGCATAAACACCTTGATAAATGGTCCTATGAGTGTTCTCTTTGTCAATCCACTCCTGGCTTTGGCTGCAAAAACTGTATAAAAAACCTAAATGTTGAAACCCAGCCTTAGTTGAAATTAGAAATAGTGGTTGGTGTATCATTGAAAAGGGACAACTGATGGGAGGCTCGGTAACTAGTTTATGCCTTTGTTAACAAGGGCTGGAAACCCTACTGCATGAATGCTATTTCTTCTTGGTTGGAAGCTGAATGGGTAGGTGTTTCTCCTAGATAACCATACTCACTTAGGCCTCATGCAGACATCCGTGGAGCACGGTCCGTGAAAACCCGGACTGTGCTCCTGCTGAGTGCACGGCGTCATTGGTTGCTATGACGCTGTGCGCTTCGTGCCGTGACGACGTGCGCTCCTGCACTCAGCAGGAGCACAGTCCGGATATCTGCATAAGGTCTTAGAAGGCTCTACAGTTCGTCTCCTAGCATATACTGAGGATTCCAGCATGTATGGAAGCCTATGATGCAGACGGTGTCTCCTCAGAATAGCATGTAGTGGGAATGTCTATCTTAAATTATCATCAAGGATTTTGGTGCTATATAAAAGCATAAAACAAACCACTCTAAAACACATTTTCAGACCAAAAACAATATGGGAGTCTAGTCTGGGCATAAACAAACTTGCTTGCATGCATGTTGAACTAGCTTTCTGGTGAAAACAAGAAGCAAGACCTCCTCGCTTTCAATGTTGGTATGAAACACAGCAGCATGGCAGACCGGATGAGGCTTCGGAATTTATAATTCATTCTAGTAATATTTTCCAAATATTATTCTTTTTTTTACACTTTCAGGAAAAGGGAAGAGTTTTCTGCTTAACTTGCTGTTTCTTTTGACAATTGACAATGAAAATGAATACCAAAATAACAACAAAAAACTTAAACTACCAAAGGTAAGTACTGATTTTTATTTACGATAAATTTCATATTATCTCTAAAGGGCATCTGTCAGATGATTTGTACCTATGACACTGGCTGACCTGTTACATGTGCACTTGACAGCTGAAGGCATCTGTGTTGGTCCCATGTTCATATGTGCCCACATCGCTGAGAAAAATGATGTTTTAATATATGCAAATGATCTTCTAGGAGGAATGAGGGAATTGCCGTTGCAGAGAGAGCAGAGGTGGGCAATTAATAGGGGTGGGCCGGACTAATATAATTAACTCAGTTCTACCCAATACTGTATATAGTATATATACTGTCACCAGGTGTATTTGCAGGTGCTGCTCTGCCTGTCACTGGTGTATCTGGATGTGCTGCCTGTCACAAGCACAGAGCGCTAAATATTCCCTGGTTTCGGGCAATAGACGGGAGCAGGACAAGGTAGAAAAATGCACACTACTGGGAACTAGCACTGAATGTTTCTTCTGCAGAGGCAGATTTAACTACATAGCAGGCAGGAAGGACTGTCTGTGGGGTCCAGCTGCAGCGTCTTCCTCGTGCCGACGGGTGCGCGATCAGGCCCTGTAGTGGCGGCGTGCTGCTGTGGGGGGGGGGGAGCGCGTGGTACCTGATGTAACTCTGGTACCACTCGCAGCTACGGGCTTTTCTCTGCGCAGTAGCTCTGGTCCCTGTGGTCTTTCTAGATACCAGAGCCGCTTTGGTGATGTTAGCTTGCAGTGGCGTGCCTAGGGTGTTTCGCACCCGGGGCGGGTCCTTTCTCTGGCACCCCCCCCCAATACATTTTAAAAAAAACAACTCACAGTAGTATTGCCCTCATTGTACAACCTTCACAGTAATTTTGTACAGATGAGTGCCGCCCTCACAATTGTAATGCCCTCTTTGTGCCCCCTTCACAGTAATAATCCCCATTGTGCCCCCTTTATAGTAATAATGCCCACTGTGCCCCTTTATAGTAATAATGCCCATTGTGCCCCCTTCACAGTAATAATGCCCACTGTGCCCCCTTCACAGTAATAATGCCCACTGTGCCCCCTTCACAGTAATAATGCCATCTGTGCCCCCTTTATTGTAGTAATGCCCTCTGGCTCTGTGCCCCCTCCATACTACAAAATGCCCACTGTGCCTCCTTCTTTGTAGTAATGCCCTCTGTGCCCCCTTCATTGTAGTAATGCCCTCTGGCTCTGTGCCCCCTCCATACTACAAAATGCCCACTGTGCCCCCTTCTTTGTAGTAATGCCCTCTGTGCCCCCTTCATTGTATTAATGCCCTCTGTGCCCCCTTCATTGTAGTAATGCTCTCTGGCTCTGTGCCCCCTCCATACTACAAAATGCCCACTGTGCCCCCTTCTTTGTAGTAATGCCCTCTGTGCCCCCTTCATTGTATTAATGCCCTCTGTGCACCCTTCATTGTAGTAATGCCCTCTGGCTCTGTGACCCCTCCATACTACAAAATGCCCACTGTGCCCCCTTCTTTGTAGTAATGCCCTCTGTGCACCCTCCGTTGTAGTAATGCCCTGTTTATCTGTGCCCCCTCCATTGTACAAAATACCTACTGTGCCCCTTCACATAAGTAATTCCCTTTGTGCCCCCTCTATATTAAAAAAAAAAAAAAAAACACAGCACCTACTCACCTTGTCCTGTTCCTGAAGTCCTCTCTTCTCTGCAGACACAGCGAGCTCTGCAGCAATGTGTGGGCGGAGCTTATGCAGATTTCCGGGATGCGGGCTCCGCCCACACATTCTGGCAGCGCGATCTCTGCCTGCAAGCTGAATGGTGGAGCAGGGAGAAGTCTCTCTGCTTCACCATTCAGAGCACCGGCCTGAGGGAGAGGAGGAACTCAGGGAGGTGAGTGACAGGACCCAGCTTCCTGCGCTCCAGCAATGAGCGCTTCTTTCTGTATTGATGGAAGCGCTCATTGTTTCTGGCACCCCTCTGAGATCTGACTCAGGACGGGCGGGCCGGTCAGAGACAGCAGGCGGGCCAGATGCGGGCCAGATGCGGCCCGCGGGCCGCCCCTTGCAGGTCTGTCCTAGAGGCTCATTTGCATATATTAAAACTTCATTTTTCTTAGCAATGAGGACACATATGAACATGGGACCAACACAGATGTCTTCAGCTGCCAAGCTCACATTCAACAGGTAAGCCAGTTTCATTCCGTCACGTGTTGTCATCCATGATGTGACAGATCCAGCAGTACTGTGATTTTTGTTGTTGTGCTCCTATGACAGAGTAGAAGCGCTAAAGTTGCTAGCGCAGATGTGATCAAAGCCTAATACACACTACAGATGCTGCAGAAGAGTGACGAGAGAACTACAGGTCTCATCATGACCGGGTTGTTATTGGAAATTAGAGGTCAATACATGGAGGGGTAATAGAGGAGAGAACTATAACTCCTAGCATGTCCAGGCTGTTATTATTGGACACAAGTGGACATTACAGGTAGAGGGTATAAAGTATGAAATTGCAGCTCTACGAATGTCCAGATTGTTATTATAGGGCAGTGATGGTGAACCTTTTTGAGACCGAGTGCCCAAGCCACAACCCAAAACCCACTTATTTATTGCCAAGTGCCAACACAGAAATTTAACCTGAATACTACAGTCCAGTATAGTATATCTTCCATGTACTTTATCATTTAGCTATAATATCCTGCCTACATTCAGTGCACTGCCTGTGCTGTTCATAGTGCGCCCTGCTGATGAATGGCAGGAAAAGTCTAAGGAATATTGGTACACCATATACTTTTTCCCAGGGAGCGGGTGCCCACAGAGAGGGCTCTGAGTGCTGCCTCTGGCACCAGTGCCATAGGTTCGCCACCACTGTTATAGGGCATCAGCTGACATTACTGGGTGAGCGTTTTAAGAGGAGAGAAATACAACCAGCATGTCCAGACTATTATTACAGGCCTCAGTAGACTAAACGGAGCATGAGAACGGAAAGGCTGAACGGTGATGTGAATGAAGCCTTACTTTGGTAATAATGCAAATGTTGCCATAAAGGTGTTTGAACCACATAGTCTGTTGCAGTAATGTGTTCACTAACATGGATATAACAGTGCAGTTGATACAAATTGAATCAGCTCACCTCCATCCACTATGTTGGTGCACGAACATAGGCTGGCTCCCAGTTGATATGTGGAAATTAGAATTTTGTTCAGCACTCAAAATCAATCTTAGTTTATTTAGTCTTGAAACATATAGAAAAATTTAAATTTGAAGTCTCAATGACACTACTCAGGCCAGAGCCCAGAAAAATGTAATGTGAGCAAAGCCGTGGAAGTGCGTCACATTTTCACAACTAAGTGTACAGCAGCAACTAAGACAACAGCAACTTGGCCAGATGGGAGTTTAAATTGTACATCAGCTAACTGATGTTTGTGAATAGTTTACTCAGGGCCACACATTCAGTTACGGATGTCTGATGATGGAGCGGAGGACGAGGAGGAGAAGGAGTATGAGCAGGGGAAGAAGAAGCTGATGATGATGACAAGGACACTGTCCTGCTTGGGGATGTGGGCTGGCTGGTACAAAGAGAAGACCAGAAGAAGGAAGACAGACTTGTTCTGATTGGGAATGGTGGCCAGTTCTATTTTCCTACAGAATGGTGCCACCTCATCATCAGTTCCCGAGCTGACTATAATAGAAGCAGATATGGCCCTGACAGTTCTTTTAGAGATTTTGGCTGTACATTGCCTCTACTCTCTATTGCCACTGCAGCCAATAACCTTCTCCTCTCATAGCTCTTCCTCCTAAGCACCCCAATCTGGCTCTCGGTTCCTGTCCAACACACAATCATCGTTATAGTCCTCACCCTTGCCACCACTTTTATCAGACTATGTTTATCTCATGGTGGGCTCTTTGTCCACCCTGCTGATTCCCTGCTTTGTATTTGCCCCAACTACCACTAAGCTATAGAGCTCAATGCTGGCAAATAAAAGATTTTCTATGCCTAAAAACCTCAGAAGTATTTTTTCCTACCTATTATGTACTCATATACAATATACTGGAATCTATAAATATATCTTTATATATACCTGGACATTGTAGGGGAGTATATATATATATATATATATATATATATATATATATATATATATATTTATATATATATACAGTACAGACCAAAAGTTTGGACACACCTTCTCATTCAAAGAGTTTTCTGTATTTTCATGACTATGAAAATTGTAGATTCACACTGAAGGAGTCAAAACTATGAACTAACACATGTGGAATTATATACTTAACAAAAAAGTGTGAAACAACTGAAAATATGTTTTATATTCTAGGTTCTTCAAAGTAGCCACCTTTTGCTTTGATTACTGCTTTGCACACTCTTGGCATTCTCTTGATGATCTTCAAGAGGTAGTCACCTGAAATGATATTCCAACAGTCTTGAAGGAGTTCCCAGAGATGCTTAGTACTTGTTGGCCCTTTTGCCTTCACTCTGAGGTCCAGCTCACCCCAAACCATCTCGATTGGGTTCAGGTCTGGTGACTGTGGAGGCCAGGTCATCTGGCATGGCACCCCATCACTCTCCTTCTTGGTCAAATAGCCCTTACACAGCCTGGAGGTGTGTTTGGGGTCATTGTCCTGTTGATAAATAAATTATGGTCCAACTAAACGCAAACCGGATGGAATAGCATGCCGCTGCAAGATGCTGTGGTAGCCATGCTGGCTCAGTATGCCTTCAATTTTGAATAAATCCCCAACAGTGTCACCAGCAAAGCACCCCCACACCATCACACCTCCTCCTCCATGCTTCACGGTGGGAACCAGGCATGTAGAGTCCATCCGTTCACCTTTTCTGCGTCGCACAAAGACACGGTGGTTGGAAACAAAGATCTCAAATTTGGACTCATCAGACCAAAGCACAGATTTCTACTGGTCTAATGTCCATTCCTTGTGTTCTTTAGCCCAAACAAGTGTCTTCTGCTTGTTGCCTGTCCTTAGCAGTGGTTTCCTAGCAGCTATTTTACCATGAAGGCCTGCTGCACACAGTCTCCTCTTAACAGTTGTTGTAGAGATGTGTCTGCTGCTAGAACTCTGTGTGGCATTGACCTGGTCTCTAATCTGAGCTGCTGTTAACCTGCGATTTCTGAGGCTGTTGACTCGGATGAACTTATCCTCCGCAGCAGAGGTGACTCTTGGTCTTCCTTTCCTGGGGCGGTCCTCATGTGAGCCAGTTTCTTTGTAGCACTTGATGGTTTTTGCGACTGCACTTGGGGACACTTTCAAAGTTTTCCCAATTTTTCGGACTGACTGACCTTTATTTCTTAAAGTAATGATGGCCACTCGTTTTTCTTTACTTAGCTGCTTTTTTCTTGCCATAATACAAATTCTAACAGTCTATTCAGTAGGACTATCAGCTGTGTATCCACCTGACTTCTGCCCAACACAACTCATGGTCCCAACCCCATTTATAAGGCACGAAATCCCACTTATTAAACCTGATAGGGCATACCTGTGAAGTGAAAACCATTTCAGGAGACTACCTCTTGAAGCTCATCAAGAGAATGCCAAGAGTGTGCAAAGTAGTAATCAAAGCAAAAGGTGGCTACTTTGAAGAACCTAAAAGATAAGACATATTTTTAGTTGTTTCACACTTTTTTGTTAGGTATATAATTCCACATGTGTTAATTCATAGTTTTAATGCCTTCAACTGGCTAGGTTGTCATAGAAACCTGGTGTGTGCCTGTGAGCTTCTATTGGCTGATAAGGGTCATGTGACCAGGCTACTATTGGCTAATGCATTTTCTGGGAATATCTCAGGAACGGTACGTCCTGGAGAGCTGAAAACTGTTCTAAAACCTTCCCGGACACCTGATGTACATGTGTGCCAAATTTTGTGATTGTAGCTGCAGCGGTGCGGATTCCTTTAGCGTACATACACACACACACACACACACACATACACTCAGCTTTATATATTAGATATATATATATGGACATTTTACATTTTCTTTAGGAATTGCCAAAAATGTAATGGTACAAAATGAATTACAATAATAAAAAAAACTACATTATAGAAGGAGAACATTTAAAATAATGGATGTGCTGTCTTCCTGAAATGACGGAAATGAAAATCACCTGTCGCAGCACTGACCAGAACTTCAAGATACAGATACCATACGTGTGCTGTTTACATTCTTTTGTTGACCCATTGACTTCAATGGGTCTGTGGACCACATTTTACAACCAGAATAGAACATGTTCTATAATTTGCGTAACGTACATACTCATGCAGACAGGACACGGATGGTATCCGTATTTTGCAAATCTGTGGTTTATGGACTGGAAAACAGATACAGTCGTGTACATGAAGCCTTAACCTTTGCATCGCAATCTGCGCCTAATATAGGTGTATTTCTGGATAGTAAATGACCCCCATAGTGTTCTCTGATAATAACGTAACTTATCCTCCCTTTCTGCGGGAAGAAAATGTTCCCCCATTTTGCTTTGATAATGAGGGTCTAAAAGCATGGCTATCCAGTAATCATCTGACTGCTTGATGTTAAAGATACTCCTGTCACTGCATAAGCAAGTGAGCATATAGGTTGCCATTCTGGCCAGCGTGCTGGAGGAGCCAGTTTTTTCTGGCTCTGCTCCCCACTGAGAAGATTGGGTGTCCTGGCTGGTGCCATCGTCATCATGATTCTTTTTGCTCCTCCACCTCCAACTCTTCTTGCAGTGGCAGCTTCTTATCCTTATCCTCTATGGCAGATTCCCTTTATGGGTCCCCAACATCTAAAGAATGGGCAGCAAAGTGTGTTAGCTGTTCTTATTCTGCCATCAGCCCCTGCTGCATGAGCGCCAGCATCTGTTCTAAAAAAAATATGAGGGGGATAACATAGTTCATGCCAAAGTTGTCCCTGATCACTTTGTGGCCTCTTCAAAGGGCTTCAGCACCCAACAGGCTCTCAGATGAGCTGCCACTGCCTTACCTTGAAACAACATGCTCCCTGCTGCAGAGGTGGTCTGGTGCATGACAAAATAATTCATGGCTCTCTGCTGCTCGCACAGACACTCGAGCATGTGGAATGTTGAAATTCTAGTGAGTTGGAATGTTGCAAATTAAGTGGTGTAGCGGCAGGCCCGTCCAGGGTAGCGTTCCTAACTACGTAAAAATTGCTGAAATGCTTGGATAGTCTCCTGGACATTACCAGTATCTTGTGTAAGCCAGTGTCCTTGTTTAGAAAGTGTTGCATGACTAAGTTGATGGTGTGCGCCATGCCGGGAGCATGTGTTAGTTCCCCCCGGTTCAGGGCAGTCACACTGTTGCACCCATTGTTGCTGACCATGTTGCCCAGTTGGACTCGGCAGTTTGGAGTCTGCAGTGTGACAGCCAGGGGGGTGTTTGCTTGCCCAGGCCAATCAGCTTCAACACCGTGTGGCAACGATTGACTTGACACATGTAATAAGAAGGAGGGGTAGTGGGAGCAACACTGTTCTCTACTGCTGTTGTGGACAGGCAAGCAATTAGATTTAAACTGTGTGGAGATGAAAGGGTTTGGGTTTGTCTGCCACATGAAATTTTTCAGTCTTATTTAAAGACTGCTGTACACTAACACAAAAGCCCATCTAAAATGAAGGACTTGGAGCAATTTTGTCTGAAAGAATGGTTGCTAGTCCCAGTGTCAAGATGTGGTAAACCGACAGAGACATACCCCAAGAGGTTTGCATTTCTTGTAAAAGGTAGTTTCACAAAGTATTGACTTTCAGGGGGTGAATACTTATGTACATTAAAATTTTCTTTCAAAGTGGTAGGCAGTGACTTAAAGGGGTATTCTCATCTTAGACAATGGGGGCATTTTGCTAGGATATGCCCCCATTGTCTTATAGGTGCGGGTCCCACCGCTGGGACCCGCACCTATATCCAGAACGGAGCAGGGAGCACTGCGCCTGGAGGACCCCGGGTTTCTGGGGGTCCAGCCACCACCAGGCGCAGCTCCCCGCTGCGCTCATAGAGATGAATGGGAGCGCAGCGCGCAAGCGCGGCAACCGCTCCCATTCATGTCTATGGAGCCGACGGAAGTAGCCGAGCCAGCTCTCGGCTATTTTCGGCGGCCCCATAGAAATGAATGGAGGGCGGCTGCGCATGCGCAGTGCGACCTCATTCAGTTCGGGGGCTCCCAGCGGTGGGACTCGCACCTATAAGACAATGGGGGCATATCCTAGCGATATGCCCCCATTGTCTAAAATGAGAATAACCCTTTAACTATAATTGACTTAGAGCCCCTACCCCACCCCACAGTATCTTCATCACGCTTACCTCGTCCCGTGCAACCCTTACTCCTGCAGCTAGCCAAGGTTGCTCTTTCAGACCAGGCTGGCAGCCACTGTGCTTTTCCTACACATACTGTATATACTGTATGTCATTGTATAATACTGTTGCGGGAGCCCTGACAAAAAACTCTTTGGTCCTCCTCCCAGATGGGCCCCTTTTGAGTTTGGGCCCTGTAGCAGCTGCTTCCCCTGCTTCCACTATAGCTATGCCCCAGGTAACTTCATATGTTAATTCCCCTCACTTATATCTTCCTTTAGACAGTAGGATAAAATGAGCAGGTTTCTGTTTTTTAGTGTATCTAAATTGTATGCTGCAGGATCCAAACTGTTGGAATACGAACCTATTCCTATCAAAAAAATTTAAACGTTACTGAATCTGTGCTGCTGGGACAAACAGAAGTCTCCTAGGAGGTAAATAGACGCATGTCTTTTCTTTCAAACCAAAAAGTAAGTTGTGCTTCTCTTCCCTGGTATTAAACCGATCTCCAGATTCCTCACCGCTGTACCTGTAAAGCACAATCCACTGATGGTGAAGTTTCTCTGTGTAGTAGTTCTCGATCTCTCTATGTGGTAGTCCTCGATCAAAAGATAGTGAAGGTCTACTACAACAGCGCAATGATAACTTATTCACTTACAAGATTAAAACTTGCACAACAGCATGTAAAAAATATAGTCCAAATAGTCCTGACCCAGGTTTTGGTCCGCCTCACCAGGGGCAAACCATAGATTCAATTAATGCAGGATGGTGTTTATAGTGTTCACCACTCGTACTATTAAATTACTCCTTAAATACATAATAAATAGTATTCTAAAATAAATATTATTCTAAAAATTACATTGAAAATTCTTATAAGAACATCCACTAAGAACATAATAAACAAGAAAACTGTTTAAAACCACTTAACATCGCTATTTTCAGGATGAATGAATACTACGTGATCAAACTGGCCAATTCCAAGATGGAACAATGTGCCAGCTCCTTGCTACTACACTCTCAATGGGGTCTCTTGTTTACTCTAACCAATCGTTTTCCTCCATTTAAGCCAAGCCTCCACTTTGTTATGAATAGGATTCCTCCCATCAATGAGGGAGCTCTACATCGTATTAACCTCCCCTATTCAAACTTATGAATGGAACCACGTGTTCACGTTGTGTATTCAGTTGCTGCATTCTTTCTTATAACTCCTCTTGCTCAATTTATATAATTGTTTCTTTAGATATACCGATACTTAGATTTTTCCTTTTAAGTGATATTACGTAGAAACCCTAGCAGACAGCACAACTGGTAGATATAATTTCCGAAATGTATTAATTGTATTTCTTGATTTCTGAGCCGGTACTACTGCAGTTCTCATGTGTTTTAATATGTACATACTGATTTAATTCAATATTCAATCCTCAAAGTTGCAACGTTTGTAAATTATAAATCCATTCTGCTTCTCCTTTATTCATATTCTTTATAAGATTATCACTAGAGATGAGCGAACATGCTCGTCCGAGCTTGGTGCTCGTTCGAGCATTAGGGTATTCGTCTGTGCTCGATACTCGGGCGAGCATCTTGCGATACTCGAGGAAATGGCATCTTCCTCTTCCTGCATGTTTGGCGGCTTTTTCTTAGCCAATCAACATGCAGGAGAGTCTTTGGTACCCCCTAGCATCAATTGGAACCCCTACAAGTCGATAGCAGGGATTGGCTGGCCAGATCAGATGACCTAAGAATATAAGAATCTGGTCCCGCGATGCTCGCCTCAGACGCCGCCTGGATGAGATTAGGGATAGAGCTGCTGTCTGTCAGGGAGAGTGTTAGGGCCTCAATTTAGAATTTGGTTAGGCAGGAATCATCCACAAAGAACCCAACAGTCCTTCTAAGGGCTACAACGACCTTTTTTTTTGGCCTCCTCTTGGCTGCTGGCTGGGACTTGTAGTGCAGCTACCTCCATCTTGGCTGCACACTGTGCACAGCGACTGGTGGCAGAAAGTGGACAGCACATGGTCCACACAGAGCCCAATGAAATTGCCCAAAGTCCTCTCAGTACTCATTTTTGCTGCTGCTGTACCTTGGCTTGCTGGGATCTGTAGTGCAGTCTAGGGAATAAGTTTTTTCTCTCAGTTATATATACTACAGTCCAGTGAACAATTGTGTGGTGTTCGGTACACTAGCTGCAGTCTAGAGAATACATTTTTTCACTCAGTTATATATACTACAGTCCAGTGAACAATTGTGTGGTGTGCGGTACACTAGCTGCAGTCTAGAGAATACATTTTTTCACTCAGTTATATATACTACAGTCCAGTGAACAATTGTGTGATGTGCGGTACACTAGCCGCAGTCTAGAGAATATGTTTTTTCACTCAGTTATATATACTACAGTCCAGTGAACAATTGTGCGGTGTGTGGTACACTAGCCACAGTCTAGAGAATATGTTTTTTTTTCTCAGTTATATATACTACAGTCCAGTGAACAATTGTGTGGTGTGCGGTACAATAGCCGCAGTCTAGAGAATACGTTTTTTCACTCAGTTATATATACTACAGTCCAGTCAACAATTGTGCGGTGTGCGGTACACTAGCCACAGTCTAGAGAATACGTTTTTTCTCTCAGTTATATATACTACAGTCCAGTGAACAATTGTGTGGTGTGCGGTACAATAGCTGCAGTCTAGAGAATACGTTTTTTTACTCAGTTATATACTACAGTCCAGTGAACAATTGTGCGGTGTGCGGTACACTAGCGACAGTCTAGAGAATACGTTTTTCACTCAGTTATATATACTACAGTCCAGTGAACAATTGTGTGATGTGCGGTACAATAGCCGCAGTCTAGAGAATACATTTTTTCACTCAGTTATATATACTACAGTCCAGGGAACAATTGTGCGGTGTGCGGTACACTAGCCATAGTCTAGAGAATAAGTTTTTTCTCTCAGTTATATATACTACAGTCCAGTGAACAATTGTGCGGTGTACTAGCCGCGGTCTAGAGAATACGTTTTTTCTCTCAGTTATATATACTACAGTCCAGTGAACAATTGTGTGGTGTGCGGTACACTAGCTGCAGTCTAGAGAATACATTTTTTCACTCAGTTATATATACTACAGTCCAGTGAACAATTGTGTGGTGTGCGGTACAATAGCCGCAGTCTAGAGAATACGTTTTTTCTCTCAGTTATATATACTACAGTCCAGTGAACAATTGTGCGGTGTACTAGCCGCGGTCTAGAGAATACGTTTTTTCTCTCAGTTATATATACTACAGTCCAGTGAACAATTGTGTGGTGTGCGGTACACTAGCTGCAGTCTAGAGAATACATTTTTTCACTCAGTTATATATACTACAGTCCAGTGAACAATTGTGTGGTGTGCGGTACAATAGCCGCAGTCTAGAGAATACGTTTTTTCTCTCAGTTATATATACTACAGTCCAGTGAACAATTGTGTGGTACACTAGCCGCAGTCTAGAGAATACGTTTTTTCTCTCAGTTATATATACTACAGTCTAGTGAACAATTGTGTGGTGTGCGGAACACTAGCCGCAGTCTAGAGAATACGTTTTTTCACTCAGTTATATATACTACAGTCCAGTGAACAATCGTGCAGTGTGCGGTACACTAGCCGCAGTCTAGAGAATACGTTTTTCACTCAGTTATATATACTACAGTCCAGTGAACAATTGTGCGGTGTGCGGTACACTAGCCGCAGTCTAGAGAATACGTGTTTTGGCCTCAGATAGTAATTGTACAGTCTACTGAATACGGTTTTGGCCTCAGATATTAATTCTACAGTTTAGTGAATATACAAAATGGTGAACCCCAGGGGTAAGGGTTGAGGACGTGGGCGTGGGCGTCCAAGTGATGTAGGGGGCAGAGGCCGTGGTCCTGGGCAGGGTGACACAGTACCTGCTGATGAGGGAGCATTGGAACGCCGCAGAGGTTCGCTCCCTAGCTTCAACTCGCAACTTACAGGGTCACGTGGTACAGCACTATTGAAACCATAACAGTGCGAACAGGTGATGACGTGGATAGCGGATAATGTGTCCAGTAATTTATCCACTACCCAGTCTTCCACGCAGTCCACCCACGCTAGCCAAGGGAGTAGACCTCTGGCTCCTCCAGCTCAACCTCCTTCCCCCCAGCCTGCCCCCCCCATGGAAAATATGGATTCAGATCCGGCATACTCCCAGGAACTCTTTTCAGGACCCTTCCCAGAGTCACAAACCACTGCTCAGCAGCAACCTGAGCAGTTGCTCTGTCCCGATGCCCAACATTTCGAACCTTCGCAGTCTGTGGGTGATGAGAGTGTGGACTTAGTGCAAGTAGTGTGTAAAGAGGTGTTGGATGATGATGATGATGATGAGACACGGTTGTCAGAGAGTGACGTTGTTGTCAGGGTACTAAGTCCGAGGGGGGAACAGAGAGAGGAATCGGAGGAAGAGCTGGTGGATGATGAGGTGACTGACCCGAGCTGGGTTGGTAAGCCTAGTCAAGACAGTGCTTCTGAGGGGGAGGCAAGTGCAGCACCAGAACAGGTTGGAAGAGGCAGTGGGGTGGCCAGAGGGAGAAGCAGGGCCAGAGCAAGTAGATCAGCAACTGTTTCACGGAGTGAAGCTCCCGTGCCGAGGCCTAGATGTTCGCAAGTCTGGAGGTTCTTTAAAGAAAGTGAGGATGACCGATGGACTGTGGTGTGTAACCTGTGCCACACCAGGATCAGCAGGGGAGCCACTACTACCAGCCTAACTACTACCAGCATGCGCAGGCATATGAGTGCTAAACATCCGACTCAATGGAACCAAGGCCGTTTACCTCCTGCGGGTCACACCACTGCTCCTTCCCCTGTGTCACATGCTGTCTCTGCGAGTCAACCCCCCGCCCAGGACCCAGGCACGAGCGCCTCCCACCCTACAACCACCCCTTTACCTCCACAATCCTCCACACCCTCCACCAATGTGTCCCAGCGCAGCGTTCAGCTGTTTTTGCATCAGACATTTGAGCGCAAGTGCAAATACAATTCCACCCACCCACATGCACAAGCCCTAAACGTCCACATCTCCAAACTGCTGAGGCTTGAATTACAGGTCAATGCCATGGTAATTTATGAGGAAACACAGTGCGTAGCAGTGGAAAAAAACATATTTTATTACTACTGAATGGTAAATATGTGAAATTTACATTATATTAGGTAATGATTGATGATGAATTAGCCTAAAACATAAGGTATATTTATGGTAACCGGAATACCCCTTTAACAGTGTCATCCACAGCGCTCTGCCCCTTTAGAGCTGAACCTACAGCAGTGAAGAAAACTGGTTGGGTTGTTATGGAAACCTGGTGTGAAACTGTCTGTATGTGGAGGCTAAGGGGCCTGAAAGCTTCTATTGGCTGATAAGGGTCATGTGACCAGGCTTCTATTGGCTACTGCATTTTTGGGGAATATCTCAGGAACGGTACGTCCTGGAGAGCTGAGAGCTGTTCTAAAACTTTCCCGGACACTTGATGTACCTGTGTGCCAAATTTCGTGATTGTAGCTGCGACAGTGCGGATTCCTTTAGCGGACATACACACATGCATACATACATACACTCAGCTTTATATATTAGATTAATATTATTATAGTAATAGATATTTTGGCTTAAAACCTCAGTATTAGTTTCCCATGTATTATGTATTCATATATAGCAGAAGTATTTGTACTGCCAATGATCGATTCTCCCTCTCTCCCGGCACTGTCTGGCATGCCCTGTGCTCCTGGTCCCCTGCTTACTGGAGCTGGAATTTCCCTGACCAGCAGAGGAAGTTGACTTGCTGTAGCAGTACCATCCCTTAACTGTGACCTCCACAGCAGCCTGCCCCCTTAACAGTGACTTCCAGAGAGACCCACCCCCTTAAAAATGACATTCACAGTGGCCATCCCCTTAACATTGACCTCCACAGCACCCAACCCCCCTAACAGTGACCTCCACAGCACCCCACCTCTTAACATTGACCTCCACAGTCTACCGCCCCTTAACATTAACCTTCACAGCCTCCCATCCTCTTATCTGTGACCTCCACAGCAGCCTGCCCCCTTAACTGTGACCTCCACAGCAACCTCCCTTAACAGTGATCTCCACATAGCCCCGCCCCTTAACATTCACCTCCACAGCCTCCTGCCCCTTAGTATTGACCTCCACAGCCTCCTGCCCTCTTAACAGAGACCTCCACAGAGGGCTTTCCCCTTAACAATGACATTCACAGTGGCCTACCCCCTTAACAAAGACCTCCACAGCACGGCGACCCCTTAACAGTGACCTCCACAGTGCCCCTTCCCCCGTAACAGTGACCTCCACAGCACTCTGCCCCCTTAACAGTGGCCTCTTAAAGCACCCCTCCCCCTTAATTGTGACCTCCACAGCACCTCGGCACTTAACATTGACTTCCACTGCACCCCAACCCCTTAAGAAAAACTGTGAAAATAATGGACAGTCCAGCCAAATTCAGGACAGTTGGTAACTATGATACTGTAGTATATATAGCATACTGTACATTGTCATATAATACATTTAATAATTGAAGAAAATTAAAGAGGACCTCTTACCACTCCTGACATGCCTGTTTTAATAGCTTCATGCATTCCCCATATAATGTGCCATTCCTTTATTATTTCTACTAGAAGTTATGAATGAATTGCTAGCAGTCTGCATTAAGGGTGCAGAGGGGTCGTAACAAGTTGGGGGGGTGTACCTGCACAGTCTGAAAATGGCAGCACTGATTGGATAGAGTCAGACTGTGCAGGTATACACCCCCAACTTGTTACCACCCCTCTGTACCCTTACTACAGACTGCTATTAATTCATTCATAACTTCTAGTAGAAATAATAAAGGAATGGCACAACATACAGACTCAAGAATAGATGTTCCAGAATTGTTATTATATGGAGAATGCATGAAGCTATTAAAACATGAATGTCAGGAGAGGTGACGGGTCCTCTTTAAGAGCACAATTCCATCTGCAGCTACAACAACCTAGTATTATTGAACATCTTATATTGTAAATGGATCCTGTGTATATATGATAATGTATATGATAATAATGATATAACATACATGTATCTCTGTATTAAGTGCAGTTTCAGTTTACTAAAATAAAACAATATTTCATGATAGGATATTACTGGGGATCCAACCATTGAAGAGCTTGGAGAAGCTATAAATGAACTTCCGGATGTGGTAAGGACAGTACCTTTCTCTGTACTCTTTTCATTCAGATTGTCTTTATCCTCTTAAAGGGGTTGTCCAAGTTAGTTATAAATTTGTTCCATGCCACCTAATGCTGTAGATTTAAAATGCTCACCTCTTTCTTCTGTGCTGTTCTCAGCTAGGGCTGAAACGATTCATCGATGTACTCGATGAATTCGACACAGAAAAATCCTCGATGCAAATTTTCTGCATCGAGGATTCGTTTGTGTCACGTGACCACGGAGCAGGAGTAAAATTACTTCAGCTCTGTGGTCTTTCCCGGCTGCAGCAGTTAACAGGTTATACTTACATGTCCTGTAGAAGCGCCTCCGTACACGCCCCGGCTCTTCCATGGCCCCGCGCGGCACTTTGACCCGACGTCACACTGCGTCATGACGCAGTGTGTACGTCAGGAACAATGTGCAGTGCGGGACCATGGAAGAGCCGGGGCGTGTACTTAGGCGCTTCTACAGGACATGTAAGTATAACCTGTTAACTGCTGCAGGGGAGAACTGATGGTGGGGGAGGACTGATGGTGTGGGAGGACTGAACCTGGAGGCACTGAGGGAAGGGCAAGCTGGTGGCACTGAGGGGGGGGCAAGCTGGTGGCACTGAGGGGGGGCAAGCTGGTGGCACTGGGGGGTGGGCAAGCTGGTGGCACTGAGGGGGGCAAGCTGGTGGCACTGAGGGGGGGCAAGCTGGTGGCACTGAGGGGGGCAGACTGGAGGCACTGGGGGCAAACAGGAGGCACCTGGTGGCACTGGGGGGCAGGCTGGAGGCACCTGGTGGCACTGGGGGGCAGCTGAAGGCACCTGGGGGCAGGCTGGAGATACTGGGGGGCGAGCTGGAGGCCCTGGGAGGCAAATTGGAAGCACCTGGTGGCACTGGGAGGCGCACTGGGGGCATACTGGGGAGCAAGCTGGAGGCACCTGGTGGCCCTGGGAGGCAAGATGGTGGAACTGGGGGGCACTTGATGGCACTGGAGGGCAAGCTGATGGCACTGGGGAGCAAGCTGGTGGCATCTTATGGGAATGGGGGGGCACATGAAGGCACTTGGGAGCAAGCTGGTGGCACTGGGGGCAAGCTGGAGGCACTGGGAGGCAAGCAGGTGGCACTGGGGGGCAAACTGGAGGCACTGGGGGGCAAGCAGGTGGCACCTGGTGACACTGGGGGGCAAACTGGAGGCACCTGGTGGCACTGGGGGGCAAACTGGAGGCCCCTGGTGGCACTGGGGGGCAAACTGGAGGCACCTGGTGGCACTGGGGGGCAAGCTGGAGGCACAGGGGCCTGATGGCACAGGGGAGCTGATGGCATTGGGGGTAACTAATGACATATAGGACTGATGGCACGGGGGGGGGGGGGGTCTGCTGACTTAGACAGGTAAACGTTCTTTTAATTAGCTATTTCTTATTAGAGTACTCGATTAATCGTTGGATTAATCGGTAGATTACTTGATTACTAAAATAATCGTTTACTGCAGCCCTAGTCTCAGCATCACCAATTTGGTTTTCCTTCTGCTGTTTGTTTACCAGTCTGTACTGGTGACGTACAGGTATATGGCACGTGACCGCTACATCTAGTCAATGTCCTCAGCAAGCACTGCAACCATTCACTGTCCTATACTTACTGTATATGTTTTTTCACATTATGCAGATTCAATTGTCTTCTTCAGTGATTATTTTATATCTTAAAGGGTTTCTGTCACCAGTTTTTTCGGTATGAATCAGGCTGACATTAGAGATGTGCTAATGTCACCTGATTCCAAATATATATCTGTTTTATTTACTGGTGCCCCCATTTTTATATAAAATGAACTTCTATTTTATGCTAATAAGGCTCCTAGGTGCAAGGGGCGTTACCTCTGCTCCTAGAGGCTCTGTTGATTGACAGGACCAGGCAGAGAAGAAACACTCCATTCACCATAGCTTTTAAGGACCTTCAATGATGTCATGACCATGTGATCAGTCACATGGTTAGGATCACACAAACAGCCTGTCTCCTCCTAAACCATGTGACTGAGAAACCCTTTAACCCCTTCCCGACCGGCGCCGTACATGTACGGCGCTCGGGCGGTGCGGGGACATGACGCCCGCTCGCGGGTGCGGCGGGCGTCATGGCCGGCAAGTCTCTGCTGTTTCTAACAGCAGAGACTTGCGGCTACTTACCGACATCGGCGGCGTCTTCCGATGGGCCTCTCTTTTCTTCTGGGCCCCTCCGATGGCTTCCGGTGGCGTCTGTACCCAGAAGCAGTTTGCTTCCGGGTGATGTACAGACGACCCGATTGGCCAATCGGGCCGTCTGTACACGTTATGAAAGCTGTAATCCTCGCTGGTGAGGATTATAGCTTTCAAAGTGCAATTCTTATTCTGGCCACTAGATGGCAGGCCAGGATAAGAAATGAGCAATCATGAGTTTTAATTCAAGATTAAAAATCAGAGATTGCCGTCTCTCCGTTCAGGTTGTGGGTGGGTGGGAGGGGGGGGGGGGGGTTCGTTGATATGTGCTTTGCGTGCATAAGTGATTTCGGATGATTTGTTGTCAATTCATCGTAATGATATGTTTCGCATATTTACAGTGCTGAATGTTTGTAATAATGGTCACATGCACGTTTATTTTAATTTCAATTATTTTATTTTTTTTTGTTATATACATATCTGTATATTTTTTCAGAACTTGTTAATAAAAATTATCTGATTTAAAAAAAAAATCAGAGATTGCTCATAGTGAAAAAATTAAAAGTACAATATATTAGCTTATATTTGAGCTTTCAATAATTAAAAAAAAATAAAAAAAAAATGTTAAAAATAATATAAAAAATAAAAAAAATATAAAGTTTAAATCACCCCCCTTTCCGTATAATTCAAAAATAAATACCTAAATAACAATAAATATAGACATCATGGGTATCACCGTGACCGAAAACGCCCGTACTTTTAAACTAAAAAAAAAAAATTCCAATACGGCGAATTGTGTGGCGGAAAAAAGCGTCCAAATGGCGATTTGACGTTTTTTGTCACTTTTTTTTCTAAAAAAAATTAAATAAAAAGCGATCAAAAAGTCAGACACACCCCAGAATGGTATCAATAAAAACTTCAGATTGCCCCGCAAAAAATGAGCCCCCATACAGCTCCGTACACATAAATGCCAAAAAGTTATCGGGGTCAAGATATGACGACCAAAAAAAAAAAAACCACCAACTTGATCATTTTTTTATCACTATCAAAACACAAGAAAAACTAAACATGTTAGGTACCGCTGGATTCGTACTGACCTGTAGAATGAAAGTAACTGGTCAGTTTTAATGAACAGCGAACGCCGTAAATA
The DNA here is from genome assembly GCA_900303285.1 of Rhinella marina. Taxonomy (NCBI): domain Eukaryota; kingdom Metazoa; phylum Chordata; class Amphibia; order Anura; family Bufonidae; genus Rhinella; species Rhinella marina. The sequence continues at coordinate 54,653 of ONZH01007230.1, read as the reverse complement.
AAAAACCCGGAAAACTGTAGTGGAATAGTGTTTTTTTTGCAATTTCACCCGATTTGGAATTTTTTTCCTGCTTCCCACTACACCATATCCAATAATAAATGGTGGCATTTGAAAGTACAACTTGTCCCGCAAAAAACAAGCCCTCATACAACTATGTGAGCAGAAAAATAAAAAAGTTATGGCTGTATGAAGGCAAGGAGCAAAAAACGAAAACGCAATACCGAAAAAACCTCCGGTCGTGAAAGGGTTAAATCTTTTTGTGTACAATATTGATACTAATTTCTATAATCCCGTTTGATTGTACAATTACCTACATCTTTGTTAATTCTGCCCCTCGTTACATGTCATCTTGTCGTGTATTTAATTCCTGCACTTACCTTGTTCATTTGTATCTGAGGAAGCCGTCAGTCTGACAGTGAAACACATCATACATTTGTGTTTTTAATCAGATTGGCAGTGCCCCATTATCTGTTTTTTGTCTTTTTAAATTTGAATTTTCAAAAGTGGTAATAGAAGAAAAAGCACCCTAAATTTTGTTACATAGTTTTTCCCAATTATGACAATATCCCCTGTGAGCACCATGTGCATTGCAGGCCTAGTTTGATGATTTATACAGCACTGGCCAACAACTGGAATTTTACTCAGATATGCCATTTCTTTGGCAAATATTTTTGACCAGCGTGTGCCGGTGTGAAAAATGTGCGCTCACTTTAATATACTGTGCTTACTGGGTTCAGAAACACCCTACATGTGGCCCTAATCTTTTGCCTATAAATACCACAGGGTTTAGGAGTAAAAGAGCACTATTTGCATTTAAAGGCCAATGTAGTGATTTAGGCAGCTTGTGCTGGCAACTGTAGCGACTGGGGTGGAATAAAAGGAATCCCATGAGAAGTTACTGCATTTTGTTCTGCACCCTCTGTTCTCCTAGAGGGTACACTGCACTGTAACATGTGTTATGCTTTAGATTCCAAAGCACCCAAAAATTGTCCCTTATCAGAGGCAGATGGTGTTTAAATACACACGGTGCTATGGGATAAAAAAAAGCAAACAAAACTGTGGATCATTGGGGACCAAGGGACCAAATGTACGTTTTTGCCATCCGTTTAACATATACAAAAAACATTCGTTAACGGATGCCTCAGACTGATGCCATACAGTGGCAACCGTTCCCCATAGAGTTCTATTGTAAACAAAAAAAAAAAAGGATGTTTTTTTTTTACCGGACTCTGCAGGATACAAAAGCATGGTGTGTTGCGCTTTTGTAATACAGTATATATATTTTTTCACAACGTATCCGTTAAACGGGTGGAAAAATGTGATGTGAACCCACCCTTACAGTCCGGATTTAGCACCATCTGATTTCTACCTTTTTGAACTGCTCAAAGAAGCATTAAAGGGTTTCTGTCACCAGTTTTGGGCATATAAAACAGGATGACATTTGCAATGTGCAAATGTCACCTGATGCCCAAACTGGTGATCATTTTTTTACTGGTGCCCCCGTTTTTGAAATAAATCAACTTTTGTCGTATGCAAATGAAGCTTACTAGGTGCAAGGGGCGGTAACCCTGCACCTAGTAAGCGCCGTTTCCCTACCTTTATTCACGCCCCCTTTGTTGTGATGGACAGGGCCAGGCAGCTCGCTCTATCTGCTCCTGGCCCTGTCCGTGCTGAAAATCCCGCGCCTGCGCCGTTCGGACTTCATTCGGCGCAGGCGCAGTGAGTGCCGATTGCTGCCGGGCTCCCGGCTTCCTCACTGCGCCTGCGCCGATGACGTCACAGAACAACCAGAAGAGAAGGCGGCGCAGGCGCAGTGAGTGCCGATTGCTGCCGGGCTCCCGGCTTCCTCACTGCGCCTGCGCCGCCTTCTCTTCTGGTTGTTCTGTGACGTCATCGGCGCAGGCGCAGTGAGGAAGCCGGGAGCCCGGCAGCAATCGGCACTCACTGCGCCTGCGCCGAATGAAGTCCGAACGGCGCAGGCGCGGGATTTTCAGCACGGACAGGGCCAGGAGCAGATAGAGCGAGCTGCCTGGCCCTGTCCATCACAACAAAGGGGGCGTAAATAAAGGTAGGGAAACGGCGCTTACTAGGTGCAGGGTTACCGCCCCTTGCACCTAGTAAGCTTCATTTGCATACGACAAAAGTTGATTTATTTCAAAAACGGGGGCACCAGTAAAAAAATGATCACCAGTTTGGGCATCAGGTGACATTTGCACATTGCAAATGTCATCCTGTTTTATATGCCCAAAACTGGTGACAGAAACCCTTTAAGGGGAAGGAGATTTTCATGTGATGATGATGTGGTGCAAACCACTATGCAAAGAAGTCTGTACGCTAAATATAGGTGCGCTACCCTTCTATGACAAATGTTCTGCAATCCGCCTGGTATGGCCGCAGAATTTTTTTCTGCATTCAGTAACTCTTTCCCTCAAGGGATGGCACATAAATTGTTACTTTTGCTGCTTGTAATTCACAGAGTAACAGTTCTCCCTGTCTAACACTGATCCTCACTGCTCTTAGCTGTTCATGGCTAGCGAACTTCCCACATATACAGCCTATGAAACCTACACAGTGCATAACGTACAGTACATTAACCCTTGCAGTGGACTTACAGGAATATTGGATATTGGAAGATCTTCAGTAATTTTAGGATATAGAGCTACAGGTACAGTAGATGTGCCCCATCCAATGGGAGAACTTTATTACTGAACAGAAGGTAGAGAAGGAAATAGAATTTCAATTTCTTGAGAACTTCCTGTATAAAATGTGTATCGATGTATATTACATGTATCATCTGTATAACCTACCCCAACCAACCTGTCAGTACATAGGAGCATATAAATGGTATTCCCTATAATACAGCAATTCTGGTGCATCTCTTCACACAACACTGTGCTGTACTGTTCCTTTGTTATTTATACTGGAAATGTATGAACAAATTGACAACTGGGTGCTAACAGTTAGATTGTGTACCCATACAGTCTGATACTGTCCAAACAGTACTGACCATGTCATACTGTATGGGGACATGTCTTTTTGACAAGGTGAATGGTAACACCAAGTGTTGCTCAAGCACCAAAGTGCTCTGGTGCTTGAGTAGAGCACTTTGTGATGCTCGAGTGCTCTACAGAACACCAGAGCACAATGGAGGTCAATGGGAGAACCAGAGCATTAAACCAGGCACCCCCTGCTCTGAAGAGGGGAGGGTGTCTGGTTCACAGGAAAAGGTCAGAAATTGATGGAAACCCCACTGAAATGATTTGGGAACAGCATAGGGGGGATGTCTGGATGCATCTTGGACTCCCAGGTCGCTGCTGTTAACGATGTTGTCCGAGTATTACGCCACTTTTACAGAATAACAATAATACGCAAAAAAACGAAGACAAAATCGATTTTAGAGGAAAAATTGTTAAGAAACATTCTTTCCTGTATATTTACTTGTATATAAAGTGCAAGTGCTGCCAAAAATTACAAGGAAGAGGCACTCCGATACAACTGGTACATCACATAAAGGAGGGCCTCATTCGCATTGTGGCACAATTGTTCAGGTAATGGGACTCCTACACTCATAAAGCCTATGCACTAAGTGAAAGGGCTGCCAAAAATTACAAGGAACAGGCACTCCAAAAAAAAATTTAACTTACAAAAAATTACACTGAATGTCACAGATATTTAGGATGCGCAAATGTTATACAGGAGATGTAGCACAGATAATGTCTCTGTCACCAGCGGCAAAAAATTACACTAAATTTCACAAATATTTAGGATGCACAAACGTTATACAGAAGATGTAGCGCAGATAATGTCGCTATCACTAGCGGCAGAAAAAATTACACTAAATGTCACAGGTATTTAGGAGGTGCAAACGTTATACAGCAGATGTAGCGCAGGTAATGTCGCTGTCACCAGTGGCAAAAAAATTATACTGAATGTCACAGGTATTTAGGATGTGAAAATGTAACACAACAGATGTAGCAGAGGTTGTATCACTGTCAGCAACAGCCAAACAATTGCGCTGAATGTCACAGATATTTAGGATGCGCATATGTAACACAACAGATGTAGCAGAGGTTGTGTTACTGTCAGCAGCGGCCAAACAATTGGGTGCAATTTAGCGCAGCTTGCGCTAATATAAATAAGAGCCAGACAAAACAATAGTCCTTAAAAGGACTTTTGGGTCTTTGATAGATTCAAACAAAGAACCCTGCCTAACAAATAAACTAATTCCTTTCCCTACACTATCTGTCCCTCTTGCTGCAGCTCTCCCTGACTAAGACTGATCCAACATGGCTACGGCATTACAGTGAATGCCAGTACCCTCCCGCACGTTTTTTCGCTGCATAGCAGCGAACAAACGTGCGGGGAGGAGACTCGAGCATTGTGCTCGAGCACATGCAGTGTTCGGCCGAACACCATGATGTGCCGAGCATAGCGATGCTCGAGCGAATATAGTGCTCGGGCGAGCATGCTTGCCCAACACTAGTAACACCCAGTTGTCAATTTATTCATACTAGGTAGAATAACAGTATTACATAGACAAAGCATTATAACTAGAGATGAGCGAGCATGCTCGTCCGAGCTTGGTGCTCGTTCGAGTATTACGGTACTCGTAAGTGCTCGCTGCTCGGACGAGTATCTCACCATGCTCGAGGAAATGGCATCTCCCGCATTTTGAATTTTTGGCGCCTATAAACTCAGCCAATCACAAGCCAGGAGACTCTGTGGTACACCCAGCATCGCGTGGGGCCCTTACATGTCGATAGCAGGGGTTGGCTGGCCTGATCAGGTGACCCTGGAATATACTAGTGACTGCCCGCGGTGCTCGGCTCAGATGCTGTCTGGATGTCGTTGGGGACAGAGCTGCTGCGTTTCAGGGAGAGTGTTAGGGCCTGGATTTAGTTCTCTGTTAGGCAGGAGTGATATCAAAAGAACCCTACAAGACACTTTTTTTTGTCTCCTGGCTGGGCTGGCTGGTACTAGTAGTGCAGCTATCGCCATATATAACCCTTTTTTTTATTGTTTTATCTCAGTGATACAAATCCATTTCATACAGCTGTGTGGAACCATTCTGTGTGTCACAGTTCAGCTGTCCACTCTCCACAAAACACAATCCGTATTTTCTGTCCAGGTGACCCATACTGTACGTCACGTAATCAAATACGGTCTTTTGCTTTCACTGATACAGCTACATTAGAAAAATCTCTGTGCGATATTTGTCTGGGTTGCAGTCAAAATAGCCACAGTCAGCAGGGGCTGAGTTTGCTCTCTGATAGTTTCTGCGCGTCACGTTAAAAAAAAATATATATATAAAAAAAAAATATTAAAAAAAAATAGTTTTTTTGTTGTTTTATCTCAGTGATACAAATCCATTTCATACAGCTGTGTGGAACCATTCTGTGTGTCACAGTTCAGCTGTCCAGTCACCACAATCCGTATTTTCTGTCCAGGTGACACATTCTGTACGTCACTTAATTAAAAAAGGTCTTTTGCTCTCACTGATACAGCTACATTACAAAAAACTCTGTGCGAAATTTGTCTGGATTGCAATTAAGCAGACCAAGTCTGCCTAATCTAATAGTTTCAGTGTAATTGCTCCATACTGCACGGTACGTAATAACATGCGTAATTTAGCTCTAACTTATCCACCTATATACAAAGCACAATTCGTATTTTCTGTCCAGGTGACCCATTCTGTACGTCACGTCAGTAAAAAAAAGGTCTTTTGCTCTCACTGGTACAGCTACATTAGAAAAATCTCTGTGCGACATTTGTCTGGAGTGCACTTAAGCAGACCAAGTCTGCCTAGTCTAATAGTTTTAGTGTAATTGCTCCATACTGCACGGTACGTAATAACATACGTAATTTTGCTCTAACTTATCCACCTATATATTTTCTTGTTCAGATTGAACAAGTTTGTGGATTTCAGTACAGCAGGCCCATTTATTTTATTTTTTTATATAATACACTTATATACAGAAAATCTTGAACCCCAGGGCTAAAGGTCGAGGATGAGGGCATGAGCGTGGGCATTCAATTACTGCAGGGGGCAGAGGCCGTGGTCCTGGGCACGGTGAGACAGTACCTGCTGATGAGTGAGCAGGGGAACGCCGCAGAGCTACATTCCCTAGCTTCATGTCTCAACTTACAGGGACACGTGGTAGAGGACTGTTGAAACCACAACAGTGCGAACAGCTGATGTCGTGGATTGCGGACAATGCTTCAAGTAATTTGTCCACCAGTCAGTCTTCCACGCAGTCCACCCACGTTACCCAAGGGAGCACTCCTCTGGCTCCTCCACCTCACCCTCCTTCCCCCAGTCTGCCCCTTCCCAGGAAAATTTGGAATGCGATCCGGCATACTCTGAAGAACTGTTTTCTGGACCCTTCCCAGAGTCACAAACCACTTCTCAGGTTGCTGCTGACCTCGTTCCCGATGCCCAAGTTTTCCGACTGTCGCAGTCTGTGGGTGATGATGATGATGACAATGTTGACTTAGTGGAAGAAGTGTGTAAAGAGGTGTCGGACGATGAGGAGACACGGTTGTCAGACAGTGGTGAAGTTGTTGTCAGGGCAGGAATTCCGAGGGGGGAGCAGACTGAGGAATCTGAGGATGACGAGGTGACTGACCCAAGCTGGGTTGATAAGCCGAGTGAAGACAGTGCTTCTGAGGCGGAGGCGAATGCTGCACCAGAACAGGTTGGAAGAGGCAGTGGTGTGGCCAGAGGGAGAAGCAGGGCCAGAGCTGGTGCATCGGCAGCAACTGTTTCACGTAGTGAAGCTCCCGTGGCGAGGCCTAGATGTTCGCAAGTCTGGAGGTTCTTTAAAGAAAGTGAGGATGACCGACGGACTGTGGTGTGCAACCTGTGCCACACCAGGATCAGCAGAGGTGCCACCACTACTAGCCTAACCACCACCAACATGCGCAGGCATATGAGTGCTAAACACCCCACTCAATGGAACCAAGGCCGTTCACCTCCTGCGGGTCACACCACTGCTCCTTCCCCTGTGCCACTCGCTGCCTCTGCTAGTCAACCCCCTGCCCAGGACCCCGGCACGAGCGCCTCCCGCCGGAAAACCACACCTTTGCCTCCACGATCCTCCACAGCGTCCACCAATGTGTCCCAGCGCAGCGTTCAGCTGTCTTTACAGCAGACGCTGGAGCGCAAGAGGAAATACAGTTCCACCCACCCACATGCCCAAGCCCTCAACGTCCACATCTCAAAATTGCTGAGCCTGGAGAGCTGCCCTATAGGCTGGTAAAGACCGAGGCCTTTCACAACCTCATGGCGGTGGCTGCCCCTCGGTATTCGGTCCCCAGCCGCCACTATTTTTCCCGATGTGCTGTCCCATCCCTACACCAGCACGTGTCACAGAACATCATCTGTGCCCTGACCAACGCTGTTTCTGAGAAGGTCCAACTAACCACGGACACGTGGACAAGTGCTGCCGGGCAGGGACACTATATATCACTGACGGCACATTGGGTTAACTTGGTGGAGGCTGGGATCGAGTCTGAACCTGGGGCCGCTCATGTACTGCCCACACCGAGAATTGCGGGGCCTACCTCGGTCACGGTCTCTCAGACGTACTATGCCTCCTCCTCCAACCCCTCCTCCTCCTCCACCTCCTCCTCCGAATTACCATCCGTGGGCACGGCGCCTTCAGTCGGTAGCTCTAGGCGCAGCAGCAGTGCCGTGGGTAAGCGCCAGCAGGCGGTGCTCAAACTGCTGAGCTTAGGTGACAAAAGGCACACCGCCCAAGAGCTGTTATAGGGCATCACGGCGCAGACCGATCTGTGGCTGGCACCGCTGAACCTCAAGCCAGGCATGGTTGTGTGTGACAACGGGCATAACCTGGTGGCGGCTCTGCAACTCGGCAGACTGACACATGTGCCATGCCTGGCCCACGTGTTCAATCTAATAGTTCAGCGGTTTCTCAAGACATACCCCAATCTGTCTGATTTGCTCACCAAGGTGCGCCGCATCTGTGCGCATTTCTGCAAGTCGACCACAGATGCTGCCACTCTCAGGGCAGCGCAGCGCCGCCTACAACTGCCCGCTCACCGACTGTTGTGCGACGTGCCCACGAGATGGAATTCGACATTAAACATGTTATCCAGAGTTTACCAGCAGCGCAGAGCGATTGTAGACTGCCAGATGTCAACTTCCACCAGAACTGGTAGTCAGGTCACTCAGATTCCTCAAGTCTACAATGAGGAGTGGACGTGGATGTCTGATATCTGCCAGGTGTTGACCAACTTTGAGGAGTCAACACAGATGGTCAGATGCCGTCATTATCAGCCTCACCATCCCGCTGCTTTGCCTGTTGAAAAACTCACTGCTCAGCATGAAGTCGGATGCTTTTCGCTTGTCACAAGAGACGGTGGAGGAAGATACGTCGCTTGATTGCCAGAGCACCCTCCGGTCTGTTTCTCAGCGCGTATCGGAGGAGGGGGATGAGGATGAGGAGGAAGAGGAGGAGAATGTCGGCGAGACAGAAGAGGGTACCAGTGCTCAGTCCTTCTTAACTCTTGAGCGTGTATGGGCTGAAGAGGAGGAGGAGGAAATGGAGAGTCAGGCCAGTGAGGAGAGGGAATTCTTGCGTGTTGGGACTCTGGCGCACATGGCAGACTTCATGTTAGGCTGCCTATCCCGTGACCCTCGCGTTAGAAGCATTTTTTCAAACACCGATTACTGGGTGTTCACTCTCCTGGACCCACGGTACAAGCAGAACCTTTCCACTCTCATCCCTGTAGAGGAAAGGAGTATGAGAGTGAATCAATATCAAGCTGAAACAATCCTTCCCATCTGACGCTGCTAGCGGCAGAGGGCATGGTTCTGTGGGCCAAGTAGCGGGGGAGAGGAGGCGAGCAGGCAGCTTGTCCAGCACTGGCAGGGGAACGATCTCCAAGGCCTTTGCCAGTTTTATGTCACCCCAGCAAGACACTGTCGCCTGTCCCCAGTCTACGCAGAGTAGGGGGAGCTGTACAGAAAGATGGTGAGGGAGTACCTAGCTGACCATACCAACGTTCTGACCGATCACTCTGCTCCATACAATTACTGGGTTTCAAAGCTGGACACGTGGCCTGAAATGGCACTGTACGCCTTGGAGGTGCTGGCCTGCCCTGCCGCTAGCGTGTTGTCAGAGCGGGTATTCAGTGCAGCTGGTGGCATCATCACCGATAAGCGTACACGCCTGTCAACTGACAGCGCTGACAGGCTGATGCTTATTAAAATGAACAAAGCCTGGATTTCACCGGAATTCAAATCTCCTCCGCGGGAAAGCAGCTAAAGATTAACATTACTTATGTATCCGATTCCTCTTCTCTACTCCACCTACTCCTCCTCCTCCTCCTTGTCGTCTTTGCCTAACGCTGACCCAAAAAACGCCATTTTTTTTTAGAGGTCCAACTGGCACTCTTTTACCACAATTTTTCTGGAGGTCCACCTACAGGCCCACTCTCTAAACAATTTTTCCGGAGGTCCACCTACAGGCACTCTTTTACCACAATTTTTCCGGAGGTCCACCTACAGGCCCTCTCTCCAAACAATTTTTCCGGAGGTCCACCTACAGGCCCTCTCTCTAAACAATTTTTCTTTGCACCTAGTTGGGTGCTTCCCTAACATGTGATGGGTATGTGCCTCGCCTTTCTTGGTCTGGGTGAGCACAATTGCCATGAGGGTAACCACCAGGCTGTTGCCTAAGAATTTGGGGTAATGGTGGGATTAGGCAGCCTCAGAGGCATCCATGCATGCTGCCCCTGCTGTTTCCTGTCCATTTCCGTGGTGTTTCCATCATTTTCTGATGTTTCCAGGTTTTCACCCAGCCTTCCCTAGGCAGAGCCTTGGTCCCCTGCAAAAATGCTCGAGTCTCCCATTGACTTCAATGGGGTTCGTTACTCGAAACGAGCACCCGAGCATCGGGAAAAGTTTGTCTCGAATAACGAGCACCCGAGCATTTTAGTGCTCGCTCATCTCTAATTATAACATAAAATTCTAGTTGCCTGCAGTCGCCATTAGTTAGATGTTTTGGACCTAAATGGAAATGTGGGGTCATTTATCAAACTGGTGTAAAGTAGAACAGGCTTAGTTGCCCATAGCAACCAATCAGATTCCACCTTTCATTTTTGACAGTTCCTTTGGAAAATGAAAGGTGGAATCTGATTGGTTGCTGTGGGCAACTAAGCCAGTTCTACTTTACACCAGTTTGATAAATGACCCCAATGGTGTTGACAAGTGGTCGCATTCACTATAAAATGAAGCTTGTTTTTTGGATTATATTAAGAAACTTTTACTATTTGCTTTATTTATAAATATACAATACTTTGAATCTTAACATGTTTGATTTTTTTTACTGTAGGTAAAAAACTTTCTTAAAAAATTTAAAAATACTAAGGAAAAATTCAAGAAATTAATGGAGTCCATTTGTGTTGAGTTGAAGCCTGTTGACCCTCATGTAAGTATTAAAGAGGTTGTTCCACAAAAAATATTGTATATTTTTTAAAACAGTACATGGATTTACATACTTTTGCATTTGCATGTAATTCGCCCCGCTCACGCCAGGTCTTAAATTGTGGTCATAGCATTGGTGGGGAAGGGGAGGGGCCAGCAGGCCCATCTCATTCACCATATTCTAAGCCTGTTTTAGGCATAGAAAAAGGTCTAAATGTAAGACAAGGAAGCTGTCTTACATTTAGAACTGGCAGAGGATCCGCTAAAGTTATGGAGAGGCCTGCACCTCTTCATAACTGCGACAGATGCACCGCCAGCACAGTGCCTTTATTAAGACCAGCGTTTAAAACGCCGGTCTAAATAAATGTGTCCCTTCATGTCCACATTGCTGAGGTGGCCGCACATGCTCAGTTCCATAAACTTCAACTGTCTCCAGCTCTATCTTCTGTTAGAAGCTGTGACAGTTATTGGGAGAGAGAAAAGACAGCTGACAGCCTGAAATAAATCTAGCTGAATAATAGGATCAATCAATGGGGATATCTGTGAATTCATGTACAGAACTGGTTCTAGCTTTGTTAGAGATTATCATGTACTACGGTATATGATGTCAGATTTCTTTTATATTAATCAAGGGTTAAACCCTTTAAACACCTTTAAAAATCAAACTCCACACAATTCTAAAACAATCTACAAAATATAGTTACATGTTTAATATGGTTGAATAGACATAAGTCCATCAAGTTCAACCAAGGGATAGGTGGGAACGTAAATCCCAGAAGGAAGTGAGACTCAGATTTCAACATCTTTTCATAAGCATTAATGTCATTTATTTTTAAGAATTAATCTAAACCCTTTTTAAAACTGCCCACTGTTCTATTCCACAGATTCACAGTTCTTACAGTAAAGATGTTTTGACGCTTCTGGAGACTGAACTTTTTGTTCTCCAGTGGGAGGCAGTGCCCCCTTGTCTTTTGAGGGGATTTTACATGGAACAGCTCCATATTTTTTGTATGGCCCATTTATATATTTGTATACTTTAATCATGCCCCCCCTTAGACGTCTCTTCTCAAGACTAAATAAATTTAATTCTTTTTATCTTTTTTCATACTTAAGACCCTCCATGTCCCTTATCAGTTTAGTCGCTCTACTCTGTACTTTTTCCAGTTCCAAAGCATCCGTAATCTACGATCTACAAGGACACCCAAATCCTTCTCTACAAGTAAATCCCCCAGTGTTACATCCCCTAGGACATATGATGTACAGAGATTATTACTACCAAGGTGCATAACTTTACATTTATCCACATTGAACCTCATTTGCCAAGTTGACACTCAATCTCTCAGAGTGTCCAAGTCAGCTTGTAGTTTATGGACATCTTCCATAGACTGTACAGTATTACATAGCTGAGTGTCATCTGCAAAAATAGAAATGGTGCTATTAATTCCATCCTCAATATAATAAATAAATAAATAAATAAATAAATAACAGAGGACCCAGCACTGAACCGTGGGCTACACCACTTATAACCCGGGACCATTCTGAATAGGAATCATTGACCACAACTCTCTGGACACGGTCCTTCAGCTAGTTTATAATCCAATTACAGACTATACTTTCCAAGTCTATAGACCTTATTTTACCTATTAAATGTCTATGAGGGACAGTATCAAAAGCCTTTGCAAAATCCAGAAACACTACATCCACAGCCGCTCCTCTGTCCAGGCTGCTACTCACCTCCTCATAAAAACAAATCAGGTTAGTCAGACAACTTCTGTCCTTAGTAAACCCATGTTGGTTATCACTTATATTATTAACAGTCACATACTTCTGTATATAGTCCCTTAAGAGTCCTTCGAACATTTTTACCACAACAGAACTTTAACTAACTGGTCTATAATTATATGTAGAGGACCTAGATCCTTTTTTAAATATGAGCACCACATTTGCCCATATACGGAGCTAAAAAACCCATTTACGGTAGTAACTCTGCCTTTTCCTTATCTTCAGTGACTAACCCCCCTTTAACATTATTTGGGGGACCTACCTGCTCAGACCTTGGTTTTTTAACATTTATATATTTAAATAATTTTTTGGGGAGAGTATATAAAATTATAATTTTTTTAACCTGAAATAAATGTACTTGTTTTTTTTCTATTGTGCACAGACTATACAGCAATCCAAAGATATGTTTTCAAGTTTGTCAAATTATTTTAAAGCGGGCGAAGACCTAGATGATGATGAACCATATATACTGCCACAGTAAGTAAATTGGGTTAATTATAGTAGTTTCAATAACCGGTCTCTTTTAGTTTGGAAAAAGGTGCCTGATCCTGATGGTCAGGATTCTGCAAGGAAATTCCCCTGTCAGCTTAGATCATGTCTGCAATGTATTGTATGCAAGTAGACAGTAACACTGCACCGCTTTGTAGCTATGTTCTGCCATGAGTTTTAATTAGTGCTCCCTCCATGAGCTTGTGCCCTAAGTCATCTGGGCCCCATCCCCAGGGCCAGACCGGGATGACATAGCAGCCCTGACACAGAAACCCTACCAGTCCACATATGATATTGGGTAAAAATAGCGGTGCATAATTTTCACTGCAGCATATTTTGCATTACTTGGTCATGCCGTTAAATAAGGTAAATCATCAATACTAAAAAGTAAATAAAGTGAAACACAGAAATGCATAATCACACCATTAAGGACTGACGTTACTCTCCCTTATAGCATCATATACCAAAATAAAGTTCAAAATACCCACCTGATACCACAGCATAACATATAATAGCAACATACAGTACCAAATACCACAATGAAGCATACCACCATGCAGTAAAAAATATCTCTCCAACATTGCAAAATAAATATCACAGTACAGCACAAAATATCTCCCCAATGGAGCCAAATAAACTACCCTTGCATGACCCTTGCACACCCCTCCCCCATTGGCAGCGGAATTATCCCTAGGAATTATCCCTTCCCCACAATCAGTAAAACTGACCCCTTTACACCCCTCCCCACACACTCACTGGTAGCAACACTCCTCATTTAAATTTCTCACCTGTCTTGCAGACTGGCAGAACAAACACCAGTAGTGAGGCTGGATTCGGAGGGAGAGGCTTCTTCTGCAGTTACTCTCTATATTCTCAGAGGGGGCATGACCTATAATTATGTCATCACTGGTCCTGCACCATCCTAACCTCAGAGCTGCCCACATTATCAGTAAAGATCCTGGCCATTCTTTGGAAGGTATGAACCTGTGATGATGATGTCATCACTGGTCCTAGAGCTTTTTTAGGCATGGAACTGCACTAATAGTGTTTAATTGTGTTGGTCGGCCCCCTGACAGAACATTCCGGGACTGGGACCACCCCCTGTAAGCTAAAAATGCTGTTTTGAAATAAACTATATAAAAAAACATATAAAACTATGCATACAAAAAATGGCTCCATAAATCAGCACGGAATCTGCACTGATTTTTAGAGGTAGATTTTCAAAATCTGCTGTGTGAACATATCCTCATTTTACATCTTTATACTGGGAACCTATGCCTCACCAGCCAGTAAGCTGTGCCTCAAACTTTAAGAAACACTGCTTTAAATAAACAGGTTTTCACATTTTTGGCTGATGTGGCCAATTTTCATCTTTGCTTATTTTAGTGTTGTATGATATGTATTCTGTTTAATTAATTTTTTTACAGGAAAGATCTAGAGCACAGCCTTGAGTCTACAACGAAATGCATCATACATCTGAGATACGGGACTGTTTATCAGATGAAAGTGGATTACTTTAGCAGTGAAAATTTGAAACAACAATTGTTTGAACTCGTCTTATTGAGCAGAAAACGTAAGTAGAACATTGTATTTTTTAAAATAATTCGATAATTTGTTCATCCAAATACAAATGGTGAAAATACCGTAATTAAAAGCCTTATACAGTGTGGAAAATAAGTATTTGATACACTGGCGATTTTGCAAGTTTTCCCACCTACAAAGAATGGAGCAGTCTGTAATTTGTATCGTAGGTACAATTCAACTGTGAGAGACAGAAATAAAAAAAAAACAGAAAAATCGCATTGTATAATTTTTAAAATAATAAATTAGCATTTTATTGCATGGAATAAGTATTTGATACAAGCGAAAAACAGAACTTAATGGTATTCCCATCTTAGACAATGGGGTCATATCGCTTGGATATGCCCCCATTGTCTTATAGGTGTGGGTCCCACCGCTGGGACCCGCACCTATATCGAGAACGGAGCGGGGTCCGGCCACCACCAGGCGCAGCTCCCCGCTTCTCCCATAGAAATGAATGGGAGCGCACTGTGCATGCCCGGCCACTGCTCCCATTCATTTCTATGTAGCCGACAGAAATATTTTCTCCGGCCCCATAGAAATGAATAGAGGGCAGCTGCGCATGCGCACTGCGCCCTCCGTTCATTTCTCAGCTTCGTTCTGGATATAGGTGCGGGTCCCAGCGGTGGGACCCGTACCTATAAGTCAATGGGGGTATATTCGAGCGATATGCCCCCATTGTCTAAGATGGGAATAACCCTTTAATATTGGTACAGAAAGCTTTGTTTGCAATTACAAAAGTCAGATGTTTCCTGTAGTTCTTGACCACGTTTGCACACAGTGCAACAGATATTTTGGCCCACTCCCTCCATACAGATCTTCTCCAGATCTTTTAGGTTTCGGGGCTGTCACTGGGCTACATTGAGTTTCAGCTCTCTCCAAAGATTTTCAATTGGGTTCCCTATGACAGAACTCAATACCGGAAAACGCTGGTGTGAAAGTAGCTTTAGGAGAATATAAAACCGGATCCGTCACCCATTGACTTTCAATGTATTTAGTGCCTGATCCGTTTTCTTCAGTTTTGATATCACACAACTGCATCCTAACGGAACGGATGCATCCTGATGTGCAAAATCAAAACGGATCAGTTTAATTCAGGTATAGAGATCCTCTGCTGGATCTCAGTACCTGAATTAACAACGCAAGTGTGAAAGTAGCCTTAAGCAAGTTGAAGATGAAATGATCTCCAAAAGGCATAAAGCTAAAGATGAAACACACTTTTCAAAATTTTAAGCAATATCAGTGTATTATATTGATTTTGTACAATTTTAGAGTGAAAAAAGGAAAGGAGTATCTTGCTAAATTTTGGGAACCGAAGGAGATTTGAGAGCTCAGATATCTTTGACCGAGGTATCAGACCTTAAAGGATATGGACACTTTTAAAAAAAATTTATTTTTTTTACACTAATAAATTTATTTTGTGGAGAAAATAATTTCTCCAATTGGTTTTGTTTATCTATCTTTTTTCGTGTTTTTCAACAGCCTGCTGTACTTCCTATGCACAGCAAGCTGCTGTCAGTGAGTTTACAGAGAATCCATCAGATGACGGATTTTCTGTAACAACTCCTGCCTCCACCGGGAGCGGGCACTGTCTCCCTGCTACTGACTGCTAATGACAACCCCAGCCTGCGATGTGTTTTACAGATGCTAATACACATCTGAGGCATCAGCACTTTTCTTATCAGCCCTGCCATGTGTATTAGGGGCTGTAAAACACATGGCAGGCTGGTGCAGTCATATGCCAATACAATGGCCAGTGCTGTCATTACCATACGCATTGTATGCTAATGACAGCGCTCTGGCCTCTAATGCCACAATATACATAGTGCACAACATAGCCCCAGCAGGTGAGCCCCCCCTTCAGATCTGCACACAGGCACCCACCCCCCCTTCAGGACGGCGCAGCAGCAGAGGCATTCTCCACCCCCCCCTTCAGGACGGCGCAGCAGCAGCACAGGCCTCCCCTCCCCACCCGGACGGCGAGGCAACAGGCATCCTTCTCCCCCCTCCCCTTCAGGACGGCGTGACTGTAAGAAAGGTAACACCCCCCTACCTCCCCTTTAGGATGGCCAAGCGGAGCTCCGGCAGCAGGAGCACATCCCATTACCCTGCCCCCTTTAGGGTGGCTGAGGGGAGCAGATTGTCAGCTGTAACATACAGCTGACAATCTGTTTCAAATGGCCGACATGGGTGCTGGCACCCATGTCGGCCATTTAACCCCTTCCATACCGCGGTCCTTAGGGCCCGCTGTATGGAAGGAGCTAACCATCGGGCCGCTGCGCTGCTGTGATAAGCTAACCAGTCTGGTAAACGCCATAAAAAAATAAAATAAAAAATGTGCCAAAAAGCCATTTTTTATCACCTTACAACACAAAAAGTGTAAAACCAAGTGATCAAAAAGTCAAATGTGACCCAAAATTGTAACAATCAAACCGTCATCTCATCCTGCAAAAAATGAGACCCTACATAGGACAATCGCCCAAAAAATAAAAAAATATAGCTTTCAGAAAATGGAGACACAAAAACATGATTTTTTTTCCCAAAAATGCTTTTATTGTGTAAAATAAAATTTAAAAAAGGCACATATTAGGTATCACCGCGTCCGTAACAACCTGCTCTATAAAAATATAATGTGATCCAACGCATCTGGTGAATGCCGTAAAAGAATAAAAAAAAAAATGTGCCAAAAAAGCCATTTTTTTATCACCTTGCTTCACAAAGTGTAATACCAAGCGATCAAAAAGTCATATGTGCCCCAAAATTGTACCAATCAAACCGTCATCTCATCCCGCAAATAATGAGACCCTACTTACGACAATCGCCGAAAAAATATAGCTTTCAGAAAATGGGGACACAAAAACATGATTTTTTTTTTCAAAAATGTTTTTATTGTGTAAATCCAAAATAAAATTGAAAAAACCGACATATTAGGTAATGCTGCATTGTTACGACCTGCTCTATAAAAATATTGCATCACCTACCCTTTGAGGTGAACATTAAAAAACAAACAAAAAAAAAACTGTGCCAGAACAGCCATTTTTTGGTTACCTTGCCTCACAAAAGGAGTAATATATATATATATATATATATATATATATATATATATATATATATATATGTATACTGTACACACAAACACAACGCACAACTGCCTCTGGCAAAAGATTTATATACAGCAGGAGTAACCCTAATATATATATTATAACAATGGTAGCACATCAGGCCAAATATAAATATGGAGGTGCAGGCCAATGAATCCGGCAACAAATCCAGGACAATATAAGAATTTAAAAAAAATGGCAGCACTCTCACAAAAAACGAGTGAAAAGAAAAACACTTTATTCCCCCCTGTGGTCGCAACTTGGAATGAGCGAACTTGTGTTTCAAGTTTGGCGTACAAGGTTCAGGCTATGTAAGTAAATTCTGTTATGGATTCCGCTACCACGGACCATAACTAAGGGTCCATTCAAATGTCTAAAATTTTCAATGGGGCCGCAAAAGATGCGGACAGCACACCATGTGCTGTCCGCATCTGCACTACCGTTCCCTGGCCATGGAAAAAAACAGAACATGTCCTATTCTTGTCCGCAGCCACAGACAAGAATAGGTATTTCTATAGTGCCGGCCAAGTGCGGACCGCAAAATGCAGAACGCACATGGCCGGTGTCTGTGTTTTGTGGATACGCAATTTGCGAACCGCAAAACAGTTGCAGACGTGTGAATGGACCCTTTTGGTCTGTGGTAGCAGAATCCATTACGGAATTCTTAGATAACCTAAACCTTGTAAGCCAAACTTGAAACACTAGTCGCAACGTTTTAGCTCATAGCTTGAAAAAAGACTCTGTGAATGAGTAGAAAACATTGCGACCACAGGGGTGAATAAAGTGTTTGAGAGCACAGACTTTTTTTCATATATATATATATATATATATATATATATATATATATATATATATTACAGACCAAAAGTTTGGACACACCTTCTCATTCAAAGAGTTTTCGGTATTTTCATGACTATGAAAATTGTAGATTCACACTGAAGGCATCAAAACTGTGAATTAACACATGTGGAATTATATACTTAACAAAAAAGTGTGAAACAACTGAAAATATGTCTTATATTCTAGGTTCTTCAAAGTAGCCACCTTTTGCTTTGATTACTGCTTTGCACACTCTTGGCATTCTCTTGATGAGCTTCAAGAGGTAGTCACCTGAAATGGTATTCCAACAGTCTTGAAGGAGTTCCCAGAGATGCTTAGCACTTGTTGGCCCTTTTGCCTTCACTCTGCGGTCCAGCGCACCCCAAGCCATCTCGATTGGGTTCAGGTCTGGTGACTGTGAAGGCCAGGTCATCTGGTGTAGCACCCCATCACTCTCCTTCTTGGTCAAATAGCCCTTACACAGCCTGGAGGTGTGTTTGGGGTCATTGTTCTGTTGTTAAATAAATGATGGTCCAACTAAACGCAAACCGGATGGAATAGCATGCCGCTGCAAGATGCTGTGGTAGCCATGTTGGTTCAGTATGCCTTCAATTTTGAATAAATTCCCAACAGGGTCACCAGCAAAGCAATCCCACACCATCACACCTCCTCCTCCATGCTTAACGGTGGGAACCAGGCATGTAGAGTCCATCCATTCAACTTTTCTGCGTCGCACAAAGTCACGGTGGTTGGAACCAAAGATCTCAAATTTGGACTCATCAGACCAAAGCACAGATTTCCACTGGTCTAAAGTCCATTCCTTGTGTTCTTTAGCCCAAACAAGTCTCTTCTGCTTGTTGCCTGTCCTTAGCAGTGGTTTCCTAGCAGCTATTTTACCATGAAGGCCTGCTGCACACAGTCTCCTCTTAACAGTTGTTGTAGAGATGTGTCTGCTGCTAGAACTCTGTGTGGCATTGACCTGGTCTCTAATCTGAGCTGCTGTTAACCTGCCATTTCTGAGGCTGGTGAACTTATCCTCCGCAGCAGAGGTGACTCTTGGTCTTCCTTTCCTGGGGCGGTCCTCATGAAAGCCAGTTTCTTTGTAGCGCTTGATGGTTTTTGCGACTGCACTTGCGGACACTTTCAAAGTTTTCCCAATTTTTCGGACTGACTGACCTTCATTTCTTATAGTAATGATGACCACTCGTTTTTCTTTACTTAGCTGCTCTTTTCTTGCCATAATACAAATTCTAACAGTCTATTCAGTAGGACTATCAGCTGTGTATCCACCTGACTTCTGACCAATACAACTCATGGTCCTAACCCCATTTATAAGGCAAGAAATCCCACTTATAAAACCTGACAGGCACACCTGTGAAGTGAAGACCATTTTAGGTGACTACCTCTTGAAGCTCATCAAGAGAATGCCAAGAGTGTGCAAAGCAGTAATCAAAGCAAAAGGTGGCTACTTTAATGAACCTAGAATATAAGACATATTTTCAGTTGTTTCACACTTTTTTGTTAAGTATATAATTCCACATGTGTTAATTCACAGTTTTGATGCCTTCAGTGTGAATCTACAATTTTCATAGTCTTGAAAATACAGAAAACTCTTCGAATGAGAAGGTGTGTCCAAACTTTTGGTCTGTACTGTATACATATAGTCATTTATCAAAATAATGTAAAGTAGAATTGGCCCATAGCCATCAATCAGATTTCACCTTTCATTTTTCACAGCTTCATTGAAAAATTATAGGAAGAATTTGATTGGTTGCTATCGACAACTAAGCCAGCTCTACTTTACAGTACACCAGTTTTGATACCCCCCCGTGTACTTCTATGTGTGCATAGCATTGTGTGTCGTCACTGTACTAATCTGTGTGGGAGAAGTGACCGCTCAGTGTGCGGACAGCACACAATACTGTACTCAGAAGAGAGTGTACACACATACTGCACTCAGAAGAGACTGCACACGCATATTGTATTCAGAAGAGAGCGCATACAATACTGTATTCAGAAGAGACTGTACTCAGAAGAGACTGCACACATACTGTACGCAGAAGAGAGTATACAAATACTGTATTCAGAAGAGCAGTAAGGAGAAAAATAAGGAGTGTTACTCAGAAGTGAGTGGAACGAGCGCGCCCGTGGAGAAACAATAATATTGAGGAAATATAAAATATTAATAAAATATAAATAATAAATAAAGAGTATTGTCCTGTAAATTAGCTAGTCCAATAAAGGCTGCTAACCATCCAAAAAAGCGAGAAACGGTTTACCAGGGAGGTAACCGCCAAGACATATAAGAAAGAAAGAGTGATGGTGCGCCAAAACGGACTATGCGTTCTAAGGCTATATCAATAGCAGTGGTACCAAATGTTATTGGAATCTATGTCCAAAAGATGATAAAACAGATGGTGATAGAATGACTTACTTCACTGAGGAGGGGTCTTGGCTATGGGGGTCAACCACAGTCAATACCACCTCCTCCGCCAGGATCGCATGTAGTATGGTAAAAGTTGAGGTCAGCCAAAAACTCTAGGGCATCTTCATCAACAAGTCTTTTTATTTTCTTATCCAAGCTCAACGCGTTTCGGGGAGTATAAGGTTCCCCTTCTTCAGGAGCAAAAAACAATAACAACACATAATAGCTAAAAACTCACTTATAAATAGGTGTTCCAGGTTAATCCATGGCCATGTGCTCAAATATTTGCGCCTGATGTCATTTCCGGGTGTGAAACCGGAAGTAGGCATGCGTTCCAGCTTGGAACGCATTACAAGACATAAGGATCGTGACATATATAAATATAAAATAAAGGTAAGTATAAACATAAACATAATCATAAGTATAAACAATATAGCGGACAGGATATAATATAATATTATTATATTTACATGTATCCCGTGTAGAGAGTGGCCGGATGACTGAGGACATGTCCGTGGACAGGCTGCGGCTCGGTCACGTGACCGGCCGCAGGAGCCTGCGTTCCACTGTGAAGCGCACGCTCTCACTTATCGGCGTATTTTAGGGCCGGAAGTATTGAAAGGCTGTGGTGTATGGCAAGGGAAAAAAGGGGGGGGGGGGCTGAATGTGTAAGGGGATGTGCCTTGCGTGTCAGCATGAAACGCAGGGAGAGAGAATACGTTGAGGGGTAGTAATTGGTTACTAATAGAAAATTCTGTATTTAGCCAAAGATATATATATCTATCTATTTTATATCTTTGGCTAAATACAGAATTTTCTATTAGTAACCAATTACTACCCCTCAACGTATTCTCTCTCCCTGCGTTTCATGCTGACACGCAAGGCACATCCCCTTACACATTCAGCCCCCCCCCCCCTTTTTTCCCTTGCCATACACCACAGCCTTTCAATACTTCCGGCCCTAAAATACGCCGATAAGTGAGAGCGTGCGCTTCACAGTGGAACGCAGGCTCCTGCGGCCGGTCACGTGACCGAGCCGCAGCCTGTCCACGGACATGTCCTCAGTCATCCGGCCACTCTCTACACGGGATACATGTAAATATAATAATATTATATTATATCCTGTCCGCTATATTGTTTATACTTATGATTATGTTTATGTTTATACTTACCTTTATTTTATATTTATATATGTCACGATCCTTATGTCTTGTAATGCGTTCCAAGCTGGAACGCATGCCTACTTCCGGTTTCACACCCGGAAATGACATCAGGCGCAAAATATTTGAGCACATGGCCATGGATTAACCTGGAACACCTATTTATAAGTGAGTTTTTAGCTATTATGTGTTGTTATTGTTTTTTGCTCCTGAAGAAGGGGAACCTTATACTCCCCGAAACGCGTTGAGCTTGGATAAGAAAATAAAAAGACTTGTTGATGAAGATGCCCTAGAGTTTTTGGCTGACCTCAACTTTTACCATACTACATGCGATCCTGGCGGAGGAGGTGGTATTGACTGTGGTTGACCCCCATAGCCAAGACCCCTCCTCAGTGAAGTAAGTCATTCTATCACCATCTGTTTTATCATCTTTTGGACATAGATTCCAATAACATTTGGTACCACTGCTATTGATATAGCCTTAGAACGCATAGTCCGTTTTGGCGCACCATCACTCTTTCTTTCTTATATGTATTCAGAAGAGACTGGACATGTACTGTATTCAGAAGAGACTGGACACGTACTGTACTCAGAAGAAACTGGACACATACTGTACTCAGAAGAGAGCGCACACACTAACTGTACTCAGAAGAGAGCGCACACACATACTGTACTCAGAAGAGAGCGCACACATACTCTACTCAGAATAGAGTGCATGTAGTAAGAGCTGTCAGTAATGAGATCTCTATCCTGCGTATAACACCATGGACTATAGATCGCTGCACTAACATTATCAGCAGAAATATCTATTGTGTCTACAAATAATGGACTTTCTATAGAATGGAAAGAGAGAACTAGATCTGCTGATTATAGGCTGTAGCATACTGTAAGACTCACAATGTTGTGGATTGGAATGAAATCTCACTACCAAGTTACTTGCAAGCTTGCTTATACTGTATGTTAGAAGCTGCTAGCTGTGCTGTGTAACAGGATGTGGGGGCGGGGCAGCAGAGCTGTGGAACAGGATGTGGGTGCGGAGCTGTGGAGCTGTGCTGGTGCATGTGAAATCAACAGGAACGCCCACAGAGCTTCTCAGGAGAAGACAGCAATGTGCAAAACTCATATCAGAGCATTTCTGAATGCATGCGAAGCAATGCTGATGCCAGTAAACTAACAAGTGCAATTTTATTATGTGCTGCATTACGGTAAAATATGGGGTTAATGATTTTTAGTGCACAAAGGTGTCCATAGTCTTTAAAAAGCCTGTTAGGCTTGTTCATAATGTTTGTTAAGAAATGCCAGATGGTGCAAATTTAAAAGTTTTAACAAATACCCAGACTCTTCTGACCTTGTACCAAAAACACTGAATATTAAAATGGTTGAGGCCCACAAAGCAGAAGAAGGCTATAAGAAGATAGCGAAACATTTTCAGGTTGCCATTTTCTTAGTTGTAAATGTAGTTAAGAAATTGCAGATAACAGGAACAAGGAGGTCAAAAGAAGGTCTTGAAGACCAAGAAAAATTTCAGAGACAGCTACTTGTCGGATTGCTAGAAAGACAAATTATAACCCCCAGTTGACTGCAAATGACCTTTAGGAAGATTTATCAGACTCTGGAATTATGGTACATCGTTCTACTGTTCAGCGACACCTGCAAAAATATGGTCTTCAATGAAAACACATCAGAATAAAACCTCTCCTGAGTCCTCACCACAAAATCCAGTGGCAGAAGTTTGCAAAAGAACATCTAGAGAAGCCTGATGCATTTTGGAAACAAGTCCTGTGGACCAATGAGGTTAATATACAACTCTTTAGACACAATTAGCAAAGGTATGTTTGGAGAAAAAAGCACACTGCATTTCACGAAAAGAACACCTCTCCAACCATTAAGCATGAGGGTGGGGTTGCGTTGCTTTGGGGTTGTGTTGCAGCCAGTGGAACATGGAGCAAACCTAACACCGACTGTAAAAAAGCTGAAGTTGAAAAGAGGATGCCTTCTACAAATGGATAATGATCCTAAACACACTTCAAAATCCACAATAGACTACCTTAAAAGGTGCAAACTGAAGGTTGTACCATGGCCCTCACAAAAAGAGCAGTGCATGCAAGACGGCCCAGGAATCTCACAGAACTGGAAGACTTTTGCAAAGAAGAATGGATGAAACTCCCGCAAACAAGAATTGAAAGACTCTTGGCTGGCTACAAAAAGTGTTTACAAGCTGTGATACTTGCCAAAGGGGGTGCTACAAGGTACTAAACATGCAGGGTACCCAGTTTTGCTTTGGGCCCTTTTCCTTTTTTGTTATTTTAAAAATGTAAAAGATGAAAATTAAAAAATAAATAAAATAGTTTTTACTTAAAATACGAAGGGCATGTGTCATCTTTAATTTTATGCCTTTTGGAGATAATTTCATCTTCGACTTGCTTAATTGTTCACAGTAAGGCTAGGGCTACACGGCGACAGTTGTCGCGCGACACCCGTCGCAGCCAGGATCCCTGAGTAGCGGGGATCCCATAGAGATGAATGGGATCGCCGCGGCAGTCGCAAGAAATCCAAAACGGTTGGATTTCTTGCGACTGCCGCAGCATACCATTCATCTCTATGGGATCCCTGCTACTCAGGGATCCTGGCTGCGACGGGTGTCGCGCGACAACTGTCACCGTGTAGCCCTAGCCTAACAGTCATTTTGATCAGGAGTGCCCAAGCTTGTGTATGTCACTGTATATGGGGGCTTTTCAACTGTCTAGCAGAGTGAAAACCGGAAGGCAACTATAAGGGACAGAACAGCATGCAGCAAGGAACTAAAACAGTCCAAGTATACAGTATATCCATGAGAGTAGTCAGGAGTAACTGGGTAAGAAAAGAGAAATCCAACTACAGCACACCAGGTTGTAAGAAACAATAATACTGTGCACATCAGGTTTCTGACTTCCGGTTCCGGCGCCGGCATGTGAAGCAGCATGGGGTAAGAGCTCCTCAGCTACACTCTACGCTAACCTCTCATACTGCCCGCAAAACTTGGCAACTGCCGACTGAATCCAGGCTCCTACCTGGCACCAACCTGGTGCACTGCTGTATGGACTGGTACCTACTGAATATGGGCAAAAAAAACAAAAGTAAGGCTCCTTCTCCATCGCCGTCTGAGGATCTATCCACTATGGCGCCTAACCCCGCTGACGCAGCAGATCCTGTACAGGAGCCCATGGCCGCAGAACCTGGGGTAAGCCCGCCAGTTCTTATTCCTACTATGACTATGGACAATATAGACTACAAAAAACTGGCCATCGAGGTGGCAGCTAACCTTGCCCCAGACCTGCAGGAAACGCTTGCCTCCTCGGTAACACGTGTCATGCAGCAGTTACAAGACACATTGCAACAACATAATGTCCGCCTAGACCAGTGGTGGCGAACCTATGGCACGGGTGCCAGAGGTGGCACTCAGAGGCCTCTCTGAGGGCACCCGCACCCTGGAAAAAGTCTGTGGTGTACCAATATACCTTAGACTTTTCCTGCCATTCATCAGTGCAGGGCGCTTTATGAACGACACAGGCAACAAATTGAGTAGGCAGGCTATTATTGCTAAATGATAATTACATGGAACATATACTATACAGGACTGTAGTATTTACGGTAAATTGCTGTGTTGGCACTTTGCGATAAATAAGTGGGTTTTAGGTTGCAGTTTGGGCACTCGGTCTCTAAAAGGTTCTCCATCACTGGCCTAGATGGAGTTGAAGGCAGAACCCAGGTGGTGGAAGATACAGTAGAATCGATCCTCCTGAAGCTACAGGCCGCAGTAGCGGACAATAAACGAATTAGGGATAAACTAGAGGATCTGGAGAACAGATCTAGACGCAACAACCTACGGATAGTAGGCCTCCCGGAATCCATACCTCCAGGGGACCTGGTGAGAATCTGTGAACAAGATATTCCACGCACTTTAGGTCTATCGCGCCCTTGCAAGGTGGAACATGCACATAGAATAGGCCCGGACCCGCGCGGTTCTGATCGAGCCACAGACAGACCGAGACAAGTGATAGTCAGATACCTGGACTATACAAATAAGGAAGCAGTATTGAAGGTTTTCAGATCTTCCAGGGAGCCAGCAATGTGGAGAAGTCAGAAGATTCTCATATTTGGAGATTACTCCGCGGAAGTCACCAAGAGACGCAAGGCTTTCTCCCCGCTCTGTACGCAACTGTACTGCAGCAACACCAAATTTGCGCTGCTATATCCAGCTACTTTGAAAATATTTCGCCCCGACGGATCTTTTCAAACTTACACATCACCGGAGGAGGCAATGCTAGCCATGGAGAGTGACGGAGAGGCAGAACACCAGCAACGCCATGACAAGCGTTTTTCAGATCGCCGCCTACAATCAAGATGGTCCCCACTGAAGTCCAACTACGATCAAGGGAATGAGAATACCTCCAGGGACCAGAGGCAACAGAGGATGATATCTAAGTGTGGGAGATTCTGGAACATTCTTCTATACTCATATCCTTTACATAGGACTTTCAAGGTCCACTGCTGAACCACACAAGGTTTGATATTCTAGAAAGAGATTAGTGTGGGACTCACGAAAAGTTATGTTAGTAAGCAATATAGGTCATACTCTTATTTTTCTATTGCTGAAGTATCTCTGTACTTATGTTTCTTAAAACTGTCCTTACTTTTGATGCTGTATGTAGCTGAAGTAGCTTAGATTTATGGGGAAATGTCACTTTACTGTCAGCTATGTAGGTCCCTGCTCCTTGGTATTTTTCTTTTGTTGTTTGTTTCTTTTACCGTTCTGTTAGGGGTGGGTGGTATTGTTTGGAGTTACGGCAGATACCTGGGAGAGTCTCCTGCATATATTGCTGGGTTTTTTATGACATTTTATTATGAAGATTATTTCATGGAATGTGAAAGGATTGCGGTCTCTGCAAAAACGTGATAAGATTCTTAGGCATCTGAAGCACCTTCACCCAGATATTGCGTTGCTGCAGGAGACACACCTTCAGACATCGGATTTCTCTAGAATGAGGAAATCATGGGTAGGGACGGTACTAGGATCAGGGGCGGTAGATAGAAAAGGAGGGGTTTTAATCCTGATTAATAAAAATCTATCCCATACCCTTCATTCCTCCTCAACAGATGAGGAAGGAAGGTGGTGCCAAATGCATGTTACGACTGCTGCAGGGGAACTCAGCATATACAATGTATACGGGCCGAATGGTGACAATTCACACTTTTTCAATGCTTTAACAGGTGTAATTGGTAAAGATCCTATTCCAACCAAAATACTTGGTGGGGATCTTAACACAGTTGTTAATATTCATGAAGATAGGTCTATTCCCTCTCTAGGCTCTAGGACATCCACTAATAGAGATGCTGTTCTGGCCCCTTTTCTCAGGGATACTGCCATGCTGGATGCTTGGCGACTAATAAATCCAGACAGTAGGGAGTTCACCTTTTATTCACCCGCCCATGGTTCTTGGTCTAGAATTGATCATTTCTTCGTCAGTACCTCACTGGGCAGGAGAATTGTAGAGTCCAATATCCTTGACATGATACTTACCGATCATGCACCTATCTCCTTGACACTTCTAGATCACCAACCAAAAGGGACGGATCATTTGTGGAGATTCCCTACTCACCTGTATTCCGATGAGAACTTCAGGGACCTTTTGAGAGGATGGTTCCTTGAGTATAGCACACATCAGGTTTCTGTCCCACATTTAATGTCTACACAAGATGTATATACGTAAAATGGATGCCTCCAACGGATGCCATGCAGTGGCACCCATCACTATGGGTTTTAATTCTAAAAAAAAGTATTAATTTAAGGCTACATGCACACGACCGTATGTGTTTTGCAGTCCGCAAATTGCGGATCCGCAAAAAAAAACAGATGACGTTCCGTATGGCATACGTGTTTCCGTTTTTTTTTTGCGGATCCATTGTAACAATGCCTATCCTTGTCCGCAAAACGGACAAGAATAGGACATGTTCTATTTTTTTGCGGGGCTACGGAACAGACATACTGATGCGGATAGCACACAGTGTGCTGTCCGCATTTTTTGCTGACCCATTGAAATGAATGGGTCCGCATCCTATCCGCAAAAAAACCGGAACGGACGCGGAAACAAAATACGTTCGTGTGCATGAGGCCTAATGTATACTTTTTTTCTGGACTCTGTAGGATGGAAAAGTGTAGTATGATATGCTTTTGCATCCTTTTTTTCCCCCAATGTTTATGTTAACACAGCCTAACTGGTGCAGGTATCAGTGAAAGCCAGCTTTAAATGGAGTGCCAAGTGCTCTGATTAATCCTCCTATTTGCTCCCTGCTTGATCTGCTGGCTGAGACCCCTGATTGGCCAGCTGGACCCCTGAGGCTGGACGGTTGTGTGTACTGCTCACGTGCTGCCTAAAATCACTGCCAGTACCACCTGAAAGATCAGAGTGGAGGCTGATAGCAGGTTGCAGGAGCCCTGTAGAGTAAGAATGTTACAATAAAGCAAAATTTTTGCATATCCCTTTTTCAGTTACTTTAGTGTCACCATAATAATAATAGTAGCCACAGTTAGTTCCGTAGCCATGCCTTATTACATCACAGCGCTGCTGCTCATTTCCACCCGGCTATCACTCTCCTGGATTTAAGTAGTCAGGAAGTTTTCCTACTTCTGTGTTGTGGCCAGAAGGTTCTGCTGATTTCCATCTGAGAACTACTGGTAAGTTGTTGTCTTGTCTTTGGCTACACCTAGTTTACAGTCCATTTATTATGCATTGTATTTTAAAATCTAATAATATAAGGCAAATACTTATACAGGTAGTCCTCGACTTACGACATTGATCCGTTCCTACGCGACGTCGTAAACCGATGTTCGACGTAAGTCGGAACATACGTACACACTGTACCATATACATGTACAGTACTGTATTACCAAGCACTTAGCCTATCCTAATACAGTACCCTACATAATTATCAAGTCCAGAGTGGCGTACAGTACAGTATTCCTCCGCCGCTGCACCGTGTACAGTACAATATTCTTGCGCCGCTGCGTTACGACGTTTACGACGTAAAACCGCGTAAGTTGAAATAAGGCTTTTCATAGTAAATGGGAGATGCGTCGTAACCCCGAAACGTCGTAACTCGAGACCGTCGTAACCCGAGGACTACCTGTATCTTGTTAAGGCTGTAATAGATGTTAATGTGTTCCTTCCAGGCAATCGCCTGCTTGCTAGTGGAGGAGGCCACTGCTATTACACTAGGGACAAGCGATCGCTAATGCCATGGCTCGTCCCCATACTGAATCATTGTTTGTCAGCAGCATATCCGCAAAAAAAATGGATGACGTTCCATATGGCATCCGTGTCTCCGTTTTTTTTGCGGATCTATTGTAACAATGCCTATCCTTGTCAGCAAAACGGACAAGAATAGGACATGTTTTATCTTTTTTGTGGAACGGAAATACGGACATACGGAAACGGAATGCACACGGAGTACCTTCCTTTTTTTTTGCGGACCCATTGAAATGAATGGTTCGCAAAAAAACGGAACGGACACGGAAACACGGTGTGCTGTCCCCATCTTTTGCGGCCCCGTTGAAATTAATAGGTCCACACCCGGTCCGCAAAATTGCAGAACGGATGTGGATACATTTATACGGTCGTGTGAATGGGGCCTTAGAAAGATTCCACTTGCCCAATGAATAAGCCTTTTGCTCACTCATCGGGTAATCGTCAGCAGTATTACACAGCCAGATCCTCGCTAACGAGTGCTGTTCTAATAGAGGCTTTAGTCATATGTTTTATTTATATCTGTTTCTAAGGCAGACATCAAATCAGGGATTACTTCACAGCATAAGGGCTTGTTCACACGACCGTATGTATTTTACAGTCCGAAAAAACGGATCCGAAAAAAATACTGATGACTTCCGTGTGCATTCCGTATTTTGCGGAACATCTGGCCCATAATAGAACAGTCCTATCCTTGTCCGTAATGTGGACAATAATAGGACATGTTCTATTTGTTTTGCAGGGCAGAAATACGGACATACGGAAACGGAATGCACGCGGAGTATCTTCTGGGTTTTTTTTTGCTGACCCATTTAAATGAATGGTTCCGCATACGGTCCGCAAAAAAAACGGAACGGAAAAAATATACGGTCGTGTGAACAAGCCCTAAATAGGATGATTTCCTATTAAGGGGGTTGTGCCATGAACAATATTCTACATTTTTCAATTCGGCACCTGGATCTAAATACTTTTGTAACTGCATGTACAGTAATTAAAAATTTAGTATAGCCACTGAGCTAATTAATAAAATGTATCTGTACATCTGTACTGTAGTTGCACACACGTTTAAATCTTCAGCTCTCACCAGCCATATCTTCCGGTAAAAGCTGTTGTAGTTACAGGCAAAGAACTACAACAACTTCAGCATCGTGCTTTTTTGGCGCCTATAAACACAGCCAATCACAAGCCAGGAGACTCTACGGTACACCCAGCATCACGTGGGGCCCTTACATGTCGATAGCAGGGGTTGGCTGGCCTGATCAGGTGACCCTGGAATATACTAGTGACTAGTGACTAGTGGTGCTCGGCTCAGATGCCATCTAGATGTCATTAGGGATAGAGCTGCTGCGTTTCAGGGACAGTGTTAGGGCCTGCATTTAGTTCTCTGTTAGGCAGGAATCACCCACAAAGAACCCAACAGCCCTTCTAAGGGCTAGAAGACATTTTTTTTTGTCTCCTGGCTTGGCTGGCTGGCTGGCACTAGTAGTGCAGCTATCGCCATATATAACCCCCTTTTTTATGTTATATCTCAGTGATACAAATCCATTGCACACAGCAGTGTGGAACCATTCTGTGTGTCACAGTTCAGTACACTCACTTTTTTCTGTCCAGGTGACACTTTCTGTATGTCACTGAATACAACCAAGTCTTTTGCTGCCTGTCACGTGTATAGCTTGATCCCAAAAATCTCTGTGCGACATTTGTCTGGGTCGCAGTCTAAATAGCTACTGTCAGTAGGGTGTCAGTTAGCTCTACGATAGTTTCTGCACGTCACGTTCCAAAAAAAACAGAAATCCCAAACAAAATATACAAAAAAAATTCGTTTTTTTGTTGTTTTAGCTCAGTGATACAAATCCATTTCAAACAGCTGCGTGTAACCTTTCTGTGTGTCACAGTTCAGCACACTCACTCCAATCCGTATTTTCTGTCCAGGTGACACTTTCTGTACGTCACCGAATACAACCGAGTCATTTGCTGCCTGTCACGTATATAGCTTGATCCCAAAAATCTCTGTGCGACATTTGTCTGGGTCGCAGTCTAAATAGCCACCGTTAACAGGGTGTGAGTTAGGTCTCCGATAGTTCCTGCATGTCACGTTCCCAAAAAAACAAAACTAAAAAAAAAAATATAAAAAAAAAATATTTAAAAAAATTATTTGTATTTGTTGTTTTAGCTCAGTGATACAAATCCATTTCACACAGCTGCGTGTAACCTTTCTGTGCGTCACAGTTCAGCACACTCACTCCAATCCGTATATTCTGTCCAGGTGACAATTTCTGTACGTCACCGAATACAACCAAGTCATTTGCTGCCTGTCACGTATATAGCTTGATCCCAAAAATCTCTGTGCGACATTTGTCTGGGTCGCAGTCTAAATAGCCACCGTTAACAGGGTGTGAGTTAGGTCTCCGATAGTTCCTGCACGTCACGTTCCCAAAAAAACAAAACGAAAAAAAAATATTAAAAAAAAATTAGTTGTATTTGTTGTTTTAGCTCAGTGATACAAATCCATTTCACACAGCTGCGTGTAACCTTTCTGTGCGTCACAGTTCAGCACACTCACTCCAATCCGTATTTTCTGTTCAGGTGACACTTTCTGTACGTCACTTAATTAAACCAGACTGAACAAGTTTGTGGGTTTCAGTACACCAGGCCCGTTTATTTTATTTTTTTTATATCATACACTTATATACAGAAAATGTTGAACCCCAGGGCTAAGGGACGAGGACGAGGGCGTGGGCGTGGGCATTCAATTACTGCAGGGGGCAGAGGCCGTGGTCCTGGGCAGGGTGAGACAGTACCTGCTGATGAGGGAGCTGTGGAACGCCGCAGAGCTACACTCCCTAGCTTCATGTCTCAACTTACAGGGACACGTGGTAGAGGACTGTTGAAACCACAACAGTGCGAACAGCTGATCTCGTGGATTGCGGACAATGCTTCAAGTAATTTGTCCACCAGTCAGTCTTCCACGCAGTCCACCCACGTTACCCAAGGGAGCACTCCTCTGGCTCCTCCACCTCACCCTCCTTCCCCCAGTCTGCCCCTTCCCAGGAAAATTTGGAATGCGATCCGGCATACTCTGAAGAACTGTTTTCTGGACCCTTCCCAGAGTCACAAACCACTTCTCAGGTTGCTGCTGACCTCGTTCCCGATGCCCAAGTTTTCCAACTGTCGCAGTCTGTGGGTGATGATGATGATGATGATGACAATGTTGAGTTAGTGGAAGAAGTTTGTAAAGAGGTGTCAGACGATGAGGAGACACGGTTGTCAGACAGTGGTGAAGTTGTTGTTAGGGGAGGAATTCCGAGGGGGGAGCAGACTGAGGAATAGGAGGATTTGCTCACTAAGGTGCACCGCATCTGTGCGCATTTCCGCAAGTCGACCACAGATGCTGCCACTCTCAGGGCAGCGCAGCGCCGCCTACAACTGCCCGCTCACCGACTGTTGTGCGACATGCCCACGAGATGGAATTCCACATTAAACATGTTATCCAGAGTTTACCAGCAGCGCAGAGCGATTGTAGACTGCCAGATGTCAACTTCCACCAGAACTGGTAGTCAGGTCAGTCAGATTCCTCAAGTCTACAATGAGGAGTGGACGTGGATGTCTGATATCTGCCAGGTGTTGAGCAACTTTGAGGAGTCAACACAGATGGTCAGCAGCGATGCCGCCATTATCAGTCTCACCATCCCGCTGCTTTGCCTGTTGAAAAACTCACTGCTCAGCATGAAGTCGGATGCTTTTCGCTTGTCACAAGAGACGGTGGAGGAAGATACGTCGCTTGATAGCCAGAGCACCCTCCAGTCTGTTTCTCAGCGCGTATCGGAGGAGGGGGATGAGGATGAAGAGGAGGAGAATGTCGGCGAGACAGTAGAGGGTACCAGTGCTCAGTCCTTAACTCTTGAGCGTGTATGGGCTGAAGAGGAGGACTTGGAGGAGGAGGAGGAGGAGGAGGAAATGGAGAGTCAGGCCAGTGAGGAGAGGGAATTCTTGCGTGTTGGGACTCTGGCGCACATGGCAGACTTCATGTTAGGCTGCCTATCCCGTGACCCTCGCGTTAGAAGAATTTTTTCAAACACCGATTACTGGGTGTTCACTCTCCTGGACCCACGGTACAAGCAGAACCTTTCCACTCTCATCCCTGCAGAGGAAAGGAGTATGAGAGTGAATAGATATCAACAGGCCCTGGTGCACAAGCTGAAAACAATTCTTCCCATCTGACGCCGCTAGCGGCAGAGGGCATGGTTCTGTGGGCCAAGTAGCGGGGGAGAGGAGCCGAGCAGGCAGCTTGTCCAGCACTGGCAGGGGAACGCTCTCCAAGGCCTTTGCCAGTTTTATGTCACCCCAGCAAGACACTGTCACCTGTCCCCAGTCTAGGCAGAGTAGGGGGGAGCTGTACAGAAAGATGGTGAGGGAGTACCTAGCTGACCATACCAACGTCCGTAGCGATCACTCTGCTCCATACAACTACTGGGTTTCAAAGCTGGACACGTGGCCTGAACTGGCGCTGTACGCCTTGGAGGTGCTGGCCTGCCCTGCCGCTAGCGTGCTGTCAGAGCGGGAATTCAGTACAGCTGGTGGCGTCATCACCGATAAGCGTACACGCCTGTCAACTGACAGCGCTGACAGGCTGACGCTTATTAAAATGAACAAAGCCTGGATTTCACCGGAATTCAAATCTCCTCCGGGGGAAAGCAGCTAAAGATTTAAATAACTTATGTATCCGATTCCTCTTCTCTACTCCTCCTACTCCTCCTCCATATCGTCTTTGCCTAACGCTGACCAAAAAAACGCAATTTTTCAGAGGTCCAACTGGCACTCTTTTACCACAATTTTTCAGGAGGGCCCCCTACAGGCCCTCTCTTCAAACAATTTTTCCGGAAGTCCACCTACAGGCCCTCTGTCCAAACAATTTTTCCGGAGGTCCACCTACAGGCCCTCTCTCCAAACAATTTTTCCGGAGGTCCACCTGCAGGCCCTCTCTCCAAACAATTTTTCCGGAGGTCCACCTGTCCAAACAATTTTTCCAGAGGTCCACCTACAGGCCCTCTCTCCAAACAATTTTTCCGGAGGTCCATCTACAGGCCCTCTGTCCAAACTATTTTTCCGGAGGTCCACCTACAGGCCCTCTCTCCAAACAATTTTTCCGGAGGTCCACCTACAGGCCCTCTGTCCAAACAATTTTTCCGGAGGTCCACCTACAGGCCCTCTCTCCAAACAATTTTTCTGGAGGTCCACCTACAGGCCCTCTGTCCAAACAATTTTTCCGGAGGTCCACCTACAGGCCCTCTCTCCAAACAATTTTTCCGGAGGTCTTCCTACAGGCCCTCTGTCCAAACAATTTTTCCGGAGGTCCACCTACAGGCCCTCTCTCCAAACAATTTTTCCGGAGGTCCACCTACAGGCCCTCTCTCCAAACAATTTTTCCGGAGGTCCACCTACAGGCCCTCTCTCCAAACAATTTTTCCGGAGGTCCACCTACAGGCCCTCTCTCCAAACAATTTTTCCGGAGGTCCACCTACAGGCCCTCTCTCCAAACAATTTTTCCGGAGGTCCACCTACAGGCCCTCTCTCCAGTTCCAGTTTTATATGCGCAAACTGCGTAAATTTTTATTTTTGGGATAGGTGTGAAAAATAATATTACCTGCGTATCTATATTGTCCAACATTGGATACGGTAGCAACTAGAAGACCAAACACATGCTGCCCACAGGGTTCCGCAAATTCCTGGTACACAATGTCAAGGAGCTCGAGGTTCTGTTGATGAGCAACAAGTCCTTCTGTGCTGAAATCGCCCACAATGTCTCCATCTAAGAACCTAAAGACCATTGTAGAGAGAGAGCGGCACAGCTCGCCATCAAAGTGACGAACCCCAATGCCAGACTGCGCAGCGAAGATAACGAATAAATATCTCTGTGGTTATTTGTGCTAAATAAAAGTTGAATAAGCACAAAAGAAAATAAAAAATTGATCTGTTCCTGTGCCTGATCCACCCAAGTTGAATCTGTCCCATCATGAGAAAGTCCCCCCAAGGAGTCCCCACTGTAACTTGCTTCCCATACAACTACCTCACCCCCCGACACCTGTGTCTCGCCATTGTCCACCACCTCCTCAGACAACACTGGTAAATCCCCACTGTCAGCACACGGAGACTGCAAAAGGTCTTGCGAATTGGGGCAGAGAATGTTCTGGGCTAGCACATCAGAGAAGGGGTGACTATGGGGTTCCAGGGAGTACGTGACCACATGCAATCTCCATTTAAAAAGTCATGCCACACTTGATCGAGCTCATAATTGACAATTGTACCGGTTGATGCTAAATTTTTAAGTTGGGGTCCTGCGTCGTCATTCTAACTACATCCGGCTGTTGTCACCACCACACACGCTAGCCCAGGGGGCACTCCTCTGGCTCTTCCAGCTCAACCTCCTTCCCCGCAGCCTGCCCCCCCACCTACAGGCCCTCTCTCCAAACAATTTTTCCGGAGGTCCACCTACAGGCCCTTTCTCCAAACAATTTTTCCGCAGGTCCACCTACAGGCCCTCTCTCCAGTTCCAGTTTCCAGTTTTATTTGCGCAAACTGCGTAAATTTTATTTTTGGGATAGGTGTGAAAAATAATATTACCTGCGTATCTATATTGCCCAACATTGGATACGGTAGCAACTAGAAGACCAAACACATGCTGCCCACAGGGTTCCGCAAATTCCTGGTCCACAATGTCAAGGAGCTCGAGGTTCTGTTGATGAGCAACAAGTCCTTCTGTGCAGAAATCACCCACAACGTCTCCATCTAAGAACCTAAAGACCATTGTGGAGAGAGCGGCACAGATCGCCATCAAAGTGACGAACCCCAACGCCAGACTGCGCAGCGAAGATAACGAATAAATATTTCTGTGGTTATTTTTGCTAAATAAAAGTTAAATAAACACAAAAAAAAATAAAAATTTATCTGTTCCTGTGCCTGATCCAACCAAGTTGAATCTGTCCCATCATGAGAAAGTCCCCCCAAGGAGTCCCCACTGTAACTTGCTTCCCATACAACTACCTCACCCCCCCGACACCTGTGTCTCGCCATTGTCCACCACCTCCTCAGACAACACTGGTAAATCCCCACTGTCAGCACACGGAGACTGCAAAAGGTCTTGCGAATTGGGGCAGAGAATGTTCTGGGCTAGCACATCAGAGAAGGGGTGACTATGGGGTTCCAGGGAGTACGTGACCACATGCAATCTCCATTTAAAAAGTCATGCCACACTTGATCGAGCTCATAATTGACAATTGTACCGGTTGATGCTAAATTTTTAAGTTGGGGTCCTGCGTCGTCATTCTAACTACATCCGGCTGTTGTCACCACCACACACGCTAGCCCAGGGGCACTCCTCTGGCTCTTCCAGCTCAACCTCCTTCCCCCCAGCCTGCCCCCACACCTACAGGCCCTCTCTCCAAACAATTTTTCCAGAGGTCCACCTACAGGCCCTTTCTCCAAACAATTTTTCCGCAGGTCCACCTACAGGCCCTCTCTCCAAACAATTTTTCCGGAGGTCCACCTACAGGCCCTCTCTCCAAACAATTTACGTCTTTGTCCTATCTTTCTTTCTCTCTCCAAACTATTTTTCCGGATAGCTGCCATATACGGTATTAAACTGAGTATACATAGAAGACATACCACACTTGATCAATCTCATAATTTACGACTGTACCGGTTGATGCTAAATTTTTAAGTTGGGGTCCTGCGTTGTCATTCTAACTACATCCGGCTGTTATCACCACCACACACGCTAGCCCAGGGGGCACTCCTCTGGCTCTTCCAGCGAAACCTCCTTTCCCCCACCTACAGGCCCTCTCTCCAAACTATTTACCCAGATAGGGGACGTATTAGATATTGTACAGATTTTTTTTTGGTTCTTCTTTTAATTGCCTCCTGCGATAGACGGGAATCGAACCCGGGTCAACTGCTTGGGAAGCAGCTATGCTCACCACTTTACCACCAACAGCCACAGCAACTGATAAGAACAGATACTAAACTTGATGTCAGCTGCAGTGCCAGCATGAGCAGTGGTGTCCCCTGCAGGCGGTGATGGACCTTTGTTGCACCTAGTTGGGTGCTTCCCTAACATGTGATGGGTATTTGCCTCGCCTTTCTTGGTCTGGATGAGCACAATTGCCATGAGGGTAACCACCAGGCTGTTGCCTGAGAATTTGGGGTAATGGTGGGATTAGGCAGCCTCAGAGGCATCCATGCATGTTCCCCCTTCTGTTTCTTGTCAATTTCCGTAGTGTTTCCATCATTTTCTGAGGTTTCCAGGTTTTCACCCAGCCTTCCCTAGGCAGAGCCTTGGTCCCCTGCAAAAAATGCTTGAGTTTCCCATTGACTTCAATTGTGTTCGTTATTCGAAACGAGCACCCGAGCATCGGGAAAAGTTTGACTCGAATAACGAGCACCCAAGCATTTTAGTGCTCGCTCATCTCTAGTTGTCATGTACTATATGATGTCTGATTTTTTTTTTTTCTATGTCAATCCTGGCATAATCCCTTTAAGAGTGACCGTTCATCTAATGGCAGTCATGTTGGCTGTTACTCTGTCTTCCCAGAAACATAGCTACTACACAAAATTTGTAATAACTTTACAGGACAGCTAAACGATTACCACTTACTGGTAGATATAAATTAACCAATACCTACATCACCTACTCTTATTTTGCAGATACAGCTCAAAGGAATAATGCAAATAGATTCATAACCGACAGAGAACAAATGTGTTTACAAGCCAGATTTGCCATTTTAACAGACTGTAACATCAATGACATTAATAAGGTAAATGAATGTTTAAAGGTCCATTTACACAGGTAGATGATATAGCAGATTATCAGTTATTAGAGGTTTGTATACACACTTGTTCCCATTGATTGGCCTGTTTAAAAAGGACTTTCAACAGTTTTTACTTTACAAAATCAGTACCTGGCACTGTAGGAAATGTTTACTAGATGTGATAGGGAAAATATTGTTTCAGATACGCTGAAACAATATTCTGTTGTGCTGCTGTGCCCTTGTTCTGTTTTGGCACCCTGTATGCTAATCAATAGCTTCGGTACAAGGAGGAGGAGATGCCAACGTTCCACAGTGGGCGTCTCCTTCTCCCTGGCTGTGAGCTGTCCAATGACAGCGGACCGCCTCACAGCCATTGAGAAAAAACAGCTCACCTTCTCCCTGGCTGTGATGCAGTCACCTATGTTCAATGTGATCTTATGATCACATGTTCAACCCCCCCCCCCCCCCAGTATAAAAAGTATCCTTTTAATACTAGGGCAGTACACTATTATATATAGCAGGACAAGCAATTATATTATACTTTTGTTTAAAATCTATTACTAAGGTTTTTCAGTTTAAAAAAAAAATGCAATGTATTCTTTAATTAACAGCTTTCAATTTATATTTTTATTTTAGACATTTCTTCAAAGATTTAACACGTACAGTGACATTGTACTCAGTGAGGAGGTTGAAAAGTTTGCAGGGAGAACTGAGTTATATATTGGATCTGGGAGAAACTCCACTGAAGATCGTCTTGCTATAAAGGTAGTCACAGTCATTTGCTAAGTGTCCTAAAATGCAGCCTTACAACACCTTCTAGTCACTTTAATCAGAGTACTTGAAAGGCAGTGTTAATTCTCCAGCATTTGATGACTAGTGGAATACATTTGTGCAATAGAGTAGTAAAACCAATAGTGATTTCCAAATTCACGTAGTGAATAGAGTCAGCACATGGTGCTACAGTATTTAACAAAAATTCTACTTTAAAATGAAAATGTAAAGTGGTAGATTTATTTCATATTCCTGTTTTATCTACAATATACAGTGTCGGGATCTGTGTGTATAGTTGGGGTTGGCAATGACAAAGATGACAGATTTGAAAGGGTAAAAAAATCCAGACAAGCTTTTGTTTAATTCCAGTAACCCTTGCCTCACAAAACATTTTTTCAGTGTGTTGCCAATGACCTTCACCAGTTTAAACAGCTTTTCTTACAGTAGGTAGATAGGTATTTATATAAATTGTAACTTTTATTTCATATTAAAAGTTCAAATAAACAAAACAGACAAAATAAACAGAAGATATATGGTTAGTGTCACCATATTGGGGTCCCTGTAATGCCCTGGCTGGGGTGCCAATACTCAAACCTAATCTCTAACCAAGCTACTACACCCTGCACTCTGCAACCCTCTTTGTCAGGTAGTCAGTTTTATTTAGGTCCAGCAGCAAAATAACAGACAATAAAGATATTTGAATTTACAGTCACTTTTGGATCATACCAAAGGTAATTAAGAACGCAAAACAAAATACCTGCCCATCTGGCACTTAACTAGACAAATTGAGGGGCATTTATCATTGTTTTGACATCACTATTGTGGTGTTACAAAGTTGCACATTACGGTGCACACTAGAGCTGAGCTTTACAGGTTAACTTTAGGCGAATCTAGTAAAACTGCGCCATTTTACTGCATATGTCAGTGCTGCAGCAGGCAGTGTGTGACAAAAAACAATATTACGGACAGTGTACAGTCACAATCAAGCTTCCATTCTAGTCCCAGAAACAGTTTAGGGAAAAGCTAGAAAGAAGAATAATTGTATAAAATAGGGAAAGGCAGGTAATGCTTTCAGCCAGGAAGTGAGAAGCAAGGAGCTGAGGCTGGCTTTGCCTCCTAGCACATTTGCAGATGCTGCAGGAACTCAAAATCAGCTACCTGCAAGAACATTTCTTTTTTTTCCCCCACTTGCACAGAAATACAGCTTTTTTTTGCCTTAAAGGGGTTGTCCCACGAAAAATACTCTACAGTTTTCAAACCAGCACCTGGGTCTGAATACTTTTGTAATTGCATGTAATTAAATTTTTTTTACTGCTACTGAGTTATTCAATAACATGTATCTGTATCGGATTACTTAATTTCTTATTTCTTTGACCTGGTCACTGAGCAGGCCGCACATGCTCAGTTTCAACTTTTAACTGTCTCCTGAGCTGTGATAGGGAGACCTGAGACACGCCCCATGAGCTGTGATAGGGAGAGCATAGACACGCCCCCTTAGCTGCAGCAGAAAAGACACTCCCTGAGCTGTCAGCTTGATATGAATCTAGCAGAGCAATGAATGGGGAGATCTCTGGATCTATGTGAGGTACAAGGCTGGCTCTAGCTTTGTTAAAAAGAGGTTGTCCTGTACTAGATGATGTCTGATTTTCATTTTTTACATTATTCGTGGGATAACCCCTTTAATTGTTGTTGTGGGGGGGAATAAGCTCAGTACAACAGTACAACACATGTTTTACTATCCAGAGGATAGATAGCGTTTTCAATCTTAGTAAAAATGCCAGAAATAGTCCAAAATCTTGGACAGAGCATCGCCATACAGTTCAATTTTTTAAAATTCTTTTTGGTTTGGGAAAATAGTATTATATATGTGCAATGTGTGTTTTACAATACAGAGGGTAGCATATTAAATCTAGGTGAAAATATATGGAATATTTGACCGAAATTTGTGTCAGGGCATCTCCAGACATTTCAAGGGTTTTTGCGAAAAATAGCAATACAATTGTGCAACATGTGTTTTACAATACTTAGGGTAGAGATTAAAATCTTTGAGTGAAAACATGTGAAATACTAGTCTGTAATCTGTGCCAGGGCATCTACAGAGAGTTCAGGTTTTTTATAATAGCAATACAAGTGTGCAATGTGTATTTTACAATGCAGAGATTAGCAGTTGAAATCTCTAAATAAAACATGTAAAATACTAGTCTGAAATCTGTGTCAGGGCATCTCCACACAGTTCAAGGTTTTCATTTATTTGTGAAAAATAGCAATACAAGCGTGCAATATGTGTTTTACAATACAGAGAGTAGCATTTGAAATCTGAGCGAAAATATGTGAAATACTAGGCCAAAGTCCATGTCAGGGCATCTCCAGGCAGTTCAAGGGTTTTTCTGTGAAAAATCGCATCACATGTATGCAGCCAGCAGGTGTTTTACAATACAGATGGAAGAATTTAAAATCTTTAAAGGAAAGCTCATAAAATACTAGTCTGAAATCTGTGTCAGGGTATCTCCAGACAGTTCAGGTATTGGTGGGGGGAGGTAGGGGTAATATTCTAATACAGTGGTCCCTCAAGATACAATATTAATTGGTTCCAGGAAGACCATTGTATGTTGAAACCATTGTAACTTGAGTAATCGGTTTCAAGGCCCCAAGATGTCATCCAAGATAAGAGAAAATAAGGATTTAAGAAAAATAAGCAGAAAACTAAGACAGATAAGACAAGTCCTTACATATAACAGTCAGGACTAGCTGCTAACTAGCAACTAATAAAGCTATTGTACCAGAGAAGTGGCCTTGATTGGTTGGATCTGGGTCTGAGGCATTGTATGTTGCGTCTGGTTTCAAATTACAATGGATCAGGAAAGACCATTGTATGTTGAAAATATTGAATCCTGAGGCCATTGTATCTTGAGGGATCACTGTAGTAGGCTGACAGCTTGTGTTTTACACTAGAAAAAGCTTTTTGTCTTTTTTTTCCTAAATCTGCATATTTGAACGGACTTAAGACATTAGTCCCCAATCCGTTAGTAGCGCAGATACTGCATTATTTCCAAAGTCAATTGTCAGTAGCAGTGTCTTCAATGTGTTTATGAAGAGGGAAGGACATTTTATTGCGTCTTTGTATAAGTTCCAAAAAACACACTTGCAAACAGTTCCATACTTTGTGTAATTGTGTACATTAGGTCAAAAAATTTCATGTAAACGGAAGGGTTTAAATCAAAAGACCCAGGGCTAGGCCTTTTCGGACCACAGTCAGAAAGTGGGTAGAAGCAGCATTAGCTATCCTGCTAGAAGTAGTAGTAGTAGTAGTAGCAGTAGTAGGCTTCGGAAAGGTGCAACATTATCATGAAAGAGAAAAAGGAGATTGTGGATTGGATGGATCACTCCTCCTCTCATAGCAGGATGATGTGGAGGGGACATCTGGGTCTGACACCAGGCTTTGGAGCACAGCATTCCTCCCCTGCTCTTCCTATTTGCCGAGAAGCCTTTTTAGTGCTGCCCTCTATCTTTCTTGCACCTTTCTAGTAGGGTGCCTACTTGTTTCCTAAGAAGAGGCAACAAAATCACACCATGCCCTAAGACACATAATTAAGACAGTCTCCCTGTTGTTGACTTGTGTGACAGCAATCACTTTTTGGACCTGCAAGCCAGATCCCAATGCTGAAGAGGAGGAGGAGAAATCTGAGAAGGGTGGTGGCCACGGTTGCAATGTGGAATGGAGGCACTGTACTGCCAAAACCTCCCAAAGAACAGGGCCACCTCTGCTAATACTGTGGTCAGCTCGGCAACTGGTGATGCCACTAATACTGTCGGCGCAGCCGCAAAATGTGCCAGACTAATGCTAAGCTTGGCTTCCACTAGCTCTGTACGAGCAACTCCCATATGGAAAATTTTCTCCGCAAGGCTGACACACAAAACCACAGCTTTGTGCAAGTTCTGCAGGATTAAAATAAGCCGTGGGTGTTCAAACACAAACATAGGTACTGGACTTTTGGTTGGTTCTGGTATACTTGGATTGGGGTGCCTTGTCCCCCTTCTGACACTCAGTAAATCAAATTAGCATGGAGTCTGGGTGCTCTACAAGTTACTTCCCTTTGGTGGCTCCTTTTCCAGCCAAAGAACAATTTTCTCTGGCTGCTACTTCTTTCAGGTCTTCTCAGCTCCAACATGGAGTCTAAACTCTACTAAACTGAAACTGCAACCCCTTCCTTCTACTAGAAAGCAGGACTGGCCCACTTCTGCCCAGAGGGGGGAGAATGGAATGGCGAATTCCATTCTGTCTAAGGATAGCTCTGCCATATACGCTGCCACCTGGTGGTAAACCAGGCATATTACATGAACATAACAGTTTTAGAACAATAAGATGAATGCACCCTTGTGAAGGACCTGGAAATAAATACACAGATGACATTGGTGTTAGCAATAAAAGACAGTTGCGGAGTGAAAGAATAGTAACACCACTCCGGGGTGTTACACTTTGAGACAGCCAACCTACATCCCTAAGCAATACCTGGTGTCATCATTATGAGTTTCCTTGTCATCATTATGAGTTTCTTCTCCTCTGGCTAAGACTCCTCATGTCCTTCGCTCCATCGTGAGACATCCGTAACTAAATATGTAGCCATTAAAATATCTGGCCATGAAAAAACTACTCTCAACGTCCACAAGCTAAACCCCACGTGGCCATATTCCTGGTGGTGCAGCCGCTGCCGTGCCATTAAGTAGAGTCTGCACTTACGTGGCGGAGAACATGGGCGGCTCCTTGCGATTGTTGCTGTGTGGCACTTATCTGGCTCCTCCATCTTCTCCTTCATGGATACTCTACAGTCCCCAACAGCAACATGGCACAGCATCGCTCCCATTACCCCTCCTTCCTATCAAATGTGTCAAGTCAAGCATTGCCATGCAGAAAACATCACAACACCAACTCCAACTGGGCAAGATGGTCAGCAACAATGGCCGCAACGTTGTGGCTGCTCTGAACCTCAGGAACATGCTACCTGCATTTCACAGGTCATTAACCTAGTTGTGCAATGCTTTTTAAAATGTGCACTGGCTTGCACAATGTGCTGGCAATGACCAGGAGACTGTCCTCACACTTAGCTACTCTTGCGTGGCAAGGAACACTTTCCTGGACTTGCAGCAACAGAACAGTATGCCACTACACCCTTTAAAGGGAGCCTGTCACTTCCATATGCCCCTATAAAGTGCTTACATAGCCCCATAGCACACCTAATCACAAATCTAATGGTACCTGTGGACTCCAGTGAAGAGGAGGGCGGGCGGAGGCAGTGGCTGGGGCGGGAATAATATGAAAAAAAAGCACAGGAGCCCGGGCTCCACGGCAGTGAACACCGCCTCCGGGCACTTCCAACGGCTCATTTACATATGATTTAAACAGCGTTTTTGCAGCTTCTACAAGTCACACAAAGAGACACAGGTACCATTAGATTTGTGATTAGGTGTGCTATGGGGCTATGTAAGCACTTGATAGGGGCATATGGAGGTGACAGACTCCCTTTAATCCGTGACGTTCCAACTCACTGGAATTCAACACTGCACATGCTACAGTAACTGTACAAGAAGTGGAAAGCTGTGAATGACTTTGTCATGCACCAGACTGTCTCAGAAGAGAGCATGTGTTGTTTTGAGGTCGGTCAATGGCAGCTCATTTAGTTTATGCTGCAGTTGTCTGTCATCCCCTTCGTGCATCTAGCTGTCCACCCTGTAGGTATTGGGGACCCACAAGGAGAAACTCCCATGGAGGAGGAGTTGGAGGAGGATGATTATGATGATTGTGACACCGGCCACTACACACAATCGTCTCAGTGGGGGTCAGAGCCGGAAAGAACTGGCTTTTCAGTCATGCTTATAGTCACAGTAGTACTGACAA
Source organism: Rhinella marina (assembly GCA_900303285.1). Classification (NCBI taxonomy): domain Eukaryota; kingdom Metazoa; phylum Chordata; class Amphibia; order Anura; family Bufonidae; genus Rhinella; species Rhinella marina. The sequence continues at coordinate 10,095 of ONZH01007230.1, read as the reverse complement.
GTGTGCCGTCAGACAGGCTCGATAATCGAACTGAGGTTTTTATGAATCATGTAATCACAGAAGAAATAACCTCTAAAACATAACTTTTAATAATAACTATACTAAGAAGAGACTGTATCCAATCTCAAAAAAACACCCAAAATCTCAGTCGTGTCAACACACCCAAGTGCCAATGTGTCACATAAAGTCAGTATGGTAGATCTAAGGGCCTGTATGTAGAGTGCAATGTGGTTGTAGATAGGGTATAACTGGAAACAGGGCAATAAACTATCTGATTCCTAACGGAAAAAATTGCCTATCGGGGCGGGTGTTCCGTTCCTTAGGCAGGGCCTAAATAGTGGTTAGGGTCAGTACTAGGGCAATTTTTTCCGTTAGGAATCAGATAGTTTATTGCCCTGTTTCCAGTTATACCCTATCTACAACCACATTGCGCTCTACATACAGGCCCTTAGATCTACCATACTGACTTTATGTGACACATTGGCACTTGGGTTTTTCAGTCATGCTTGCCAGAATAGTGACCTGTATGCTCACGTTCTGATGATTACAGGATAGCCATGCTTTTAGACCCTCGCTAAAAGCATGAAAAGGGAGGCAAAATTATGTTATTACCAGGAAACACTGTCTACGCAGGTTGCTGCAGCTTTCAGCGAGCAGATGCATGCTGCCTGTGTCTGAAATGGAGGTCCCTCTCCACCCCCCACAGAGTCATCCACCTCCCTCCACTCAAAGCAGCAGAAGCCACAGCAGCAGCCAGTTCAGTCTTCTCCACATGCCAGGATGAGGCAAATCGGCAAGCGGAGACCTCCCACCTCAATACCCAGGTAAAGGCCTACCTAGACTCTGGCCTGTCTCTGGCACTTACACTGTTCCCTGACCCCATGAATTTCTGGACAGGCAGACTACAACAGTGGCCAGATCTGGCATATCTTCTTTCTAGACCAGCTATCAGTGTCATCTTGAAGGCGGTTTTCAGTGCCGCAGGCAGAGTGGTGAGTGAGCACGTTTGGCTATTTTCAGAAGTCCCATAGCTGTGAATGGAGAGCAAGCTGATCAAATGCAGCCGCTTGTCGATTAACCACTATGGGACTGCTGAAAAATCTGAACCAGTACTTTGACATTTTCAGAATTCCCATAGCGAGGAATGAAGGTTGGTTATGCATGCGTGGCTGCTCTCCGTTCATTTCTGGGGCCAAAGTCTGGCGATAGGAGTGTGTCCAAGACGTGGGACCAGAGGCGTAGCTAGAGGTTCAGCACAGGGGGGGCGAAACATACTTAAGTGGGCCCCCAAACGCACGTTTCCAACTTCACAGGCACATACTACTAGTTGTGGTTATAATATTGTATTAGAAAGATGACTATATAAACTGCTAGATCATCTATGCTGTTAAGTACAGTACAATAGACTTTCTACCTACCCTAAATACCTACTCTAAATACTCTACCGTATAATGCAGTAAAATATAGGAGTAATAGGATTAAAAAACAACGGGACTCCTATGTTAAAGGAAACCTGTCCCCAGTTTTTACATCACTAACTAACTAACTAACAGTCCCTGCCCCCATCAGACCTCGGATCATCAGAATGTGCCCCCATCAGACCTCAGATCAGTGTATTGTGCCCCCATCAGACCTCAGATCAGTGTATTGTGCCCCATCAGATCTCAGATCAGCGTACTGTGCCCCCATCAGACCTCAGATCAGCGTATTGTGCCCCATCAGACCTCAGATCAGCAGAATATGCCCCCATCAGACCTCACATCAGCCTACTGTGCCCACATCAGACCTCAGATCAGCGTATTGTGCCCCATCAGACCCCAGATTGTGCCCCCATCAGACCTCATCAGCCTACTGTGCCCCCATCAGACCTCACATCAGCGTATTGTGCCCCATCAGACCTCAGATCAGCAGAATGTGCCCCCATTAGTCCTCACATCAGCCTACTGTGCCCCCATCAGACCTCAGATCACCGTATTGTGCCCCCATCAGACCTCAGATCAACAGAATGTGCCCCCATCAGACCTCAGATCCGCCTACTGTGCCCCATCAGACCTCAGATCAGCATATTGTGCCCCCATCAGACCTCAGATCAGCAGAATGTGCCCCCATCAGACCTCACATCAGCGTATTGTGCCCCATCAGACCTCAGATCAGCGTATTGTGCCCCCCATCAGACCTCAGATCAGCGTATTGTGCCCCATCAGACCTCAGATCAGTGTATTGTGCCCCATCAGTCCTCAGATCAGCGGTATTGTGCCCCCATCAGACCTCAGATCAGCAGAATGTGCCCCCCATCAGACCTCAGATCAGCGTATTGTGCCCCATCAGACCTCAGATCAGCGTATTGTGCCCCCATCAGACCTCAGATCAGCGTATTGTGGCCCCATCAGACCTCAGATCAGCGTATTGTGCCCCCATCAGACCTCAGATCAGCGTATTGTGCCCCCATCAGACCTCAGATCAGTGTATTGTGCCCCATCAGACCTCAGATCAGCGGTATTGCCCATCAGACCTCAGATCAGCGTATTGTGCCCCATCAGACTCAGATCAGGGTACTGTGCCCCCATCAGACCTCAGATCAGCGTACTGGGCCCCCATCAGACCTCAGATCAGCGTATTGTGCCCATCAGACCTCAGATCAGCGTATTGTGCCCCATCAGACCTCAGATCAGCATATTGTGCCCCCATCAGACCTCAGATCAGCAGAATGTGCCCCCATCAGACCTCACATCAGCCTGCTGTGCCCATCAGTCCTCAGATCAGCGTATTGTGCCCCCAACAGACCTCAGATCAGCGTATTGTGCCCCCATCAGACCTCAGATCAGCGTATTGTGCCCCCATCAGACCTCAGACCAGCTTATTGTGCCCCATCAGACCTCAGACCAGCGTATTGTGCCCCCATCAGACCTCAGATCAGCGTATTGTGCCCCATCAGACCTCGGATCAGCCTACTGTGCCCCCATCAGACCCTCACATCAGCCTACTGTGCCCCATCACCTCAGATCAGCAGATCAGCGTATTGTGCCCCATCAGACCTCAGATCAGCGTATTGTGCCCCCATCAGACCCTAGACCAGCGTATTGTGCCCCCATCACACCTCAGATCAGCGTATTGTGCCCCCATCAGACCTCGGATCAGCTTACTGTGCCCCCATCAGACCTCACATCAGCCTACTGTGCCCCCATCAGACCTCACATCAGCCTACTGTGCCCCCATCAGACCTCAGATCAGCGTATTGTGCCCCATCAGACTCAGATCAGCAGAATGTGCCCCCATCAGACCTCACATCAGCATATTGTGCCCCCATCAGACCTCAGATCAGCAGAATGTGCCCCCATCAGACCTCACATCAGCCTACTGTGCCCCCATCAGACCTCAGATCAGCGTATTGTGCCCCCACCAGACCTCAGATCAGCGTATTGTGCCCCCATCAGACCTCAGACCAGCTTATTGTGCCCCATCAGACCTCAGACCAGCGTATTGTACCCCCATCAGACCTCAGATCAGCGTATTGTGCCCCCATCAGACCTCGGATCAGCCTACTGTGCCCCCATCAGACCTCACATCAGCCTACTGTGCCCCCATCAGACCTCACATCAGCCTACTGTGCCCCCATCAGACCTCAGATCAGCGTATTGTGCCCATCAGACCTCAGATCAGCATATTGTTCCCCCATCAGACCTCACATCAGCCTACTGTGCCCCCATCAGACCTCAGATCAGCGTATTGTGCCCCCCACCAGACCTCAGTTCAGCGTATTGTGCCCCCATCAGACCTCAGATCAGCGTATTGTGCCCCCATCAGACCTCAGACCAGCTTATTGTGCCCCATCAGACCTCAGACCAGCTTATTGTGCCCCATCAGACCTCAGATCAGCCTACTGTGCCCCCATCAGACCTCAGATCAGCGTATTGTGCCCCCATCAGACCTCAGATCAGCGTATTGTGCCCCCATCAGACCTCAGACCAGCGTATTGTGCCCCCATCACACCTCAGATCAGCGTATTGTGCCCCATCAGACCTCGGATCAGCTTACTGTGCCCCCATCAGACCTCACATCAGCCCTACTGTGCCCCCATCAGACCTCACATCAGCCTACTGTGCCCCCATCAGACCTCAGATCAGCGTATTGTGCCCCATCAGACCTCAGATCAGCAGAATGTGCCCCCATCAGACCTCACATCAGCATATTGTGCCCCCATCAGACCTCAGATCAGCAGAATGTGCCCCCATCAGACCTCACATCAGCCTACTGTGCCCCCATCAGACCTCAGATCAGCGTATTGTGCCCCCCACCAGACCTCAGATCAGCGTATTGTGCCCCCATCAGACCTCAGACCAGCTTATTGTGCCCCATCAGACCTCAGACCAGCGTATTGTACCCCCATCAGACCTCAGATCAGCGTATTGTGCCCCCATCAGACCTCGGATCAGCCTACTGTGCCCCCATCAGACCTCACATCAGCCTACTGTGCCCCATCAGACCTCACATCAGCCTACTGTGCCCCCATCAGACCTCAGATCAGCGTATTGTGCCCCATCAGACCTCAGATCAAGCATATTGTTCCCCCATCAGACCTCACATCAGCCTACTGTGCCCCCATCAGACCTCAGATCAGCGTATTGTGCCCCCCACCAGACCTCAGTTCAGCGTATTGTGCCCCCATCAGACCTCAGATCAGCGTATTGTGCCCCCATCAGACCTCAGACCAGCTTATTGTGCCCCATCAGACCTCAGACCAGCTTATTGTGCCCCATCAGACCTCAGATCAGCGTACTGTGTCCCCATCAGACCTCAGACCAGCGTATTGTGCCCCCATCAGACCTCAGATCAGCATATTGTGCCCCCATCAGACCTTGGATCAGCCTACTGTGCCCCCATCAGACCTCACATCAGCCTACTGTGCCCCCATCAGACCTCAGATCAGCGTATTGTGCCCCATCAGACCTCAGATCAGCGTATGGTGCCCCATCAGACCTCACATCAGCCATATTGTGCCCCATCAGACTCAGATCAGCAGAATGTGCCCCCATCAGACCTCACATCAACCTACTGTGCCCCCATCAGACCTCAGATCAGCGTATTGTGCCCCCCACCAGACCTCAGATCAGCGTATTGTGCCCCCATCAGACCCTCAGATCAGCGTATTGTGCCCCCATCAGACCTCAGACCAGCTTATTGTGCCCCATCAGACCTCAGACCAGCGTATTGTGCCCCCATCAGACCTCAGACCAGCGTATTGTGCCCCCATCAGACCTCAGATCAGCGTATTGTGCCCCCATCAGACCTCGGATCAGCCTACTGTGCCCCCCATCAGACCTCACATCAGCCTACTGTGCCCCCATCAGACCTCACATCAGCCTACTGTGCCCCCATCAGACCTCAGATCAGCGTATTGTGCCCATCAGACCTCAGATCAGCGTATTGTGCCCCATCAGACCTCAGATCAGCATATTGTGCCCCCATCAGACCTCAGATCAGCAGAATGTGCCCCCATCAGACCTCACATCAGCCTACTGTGCCCCCATCAGACCTCAGATCAGCGTATTGTGCCCCCCACCAGACCTCAGATCAGCGTATTGTGCCCCCATCAGACCTCAGATCAGCGTATTGTGCCCCATCAGACCTCAGATCAAGCGTATTGTGCCCCCATCAGACCTCAGATCAGCAGAATGTGCCCCCATCAGACCTCACATCAGCCTACTGTGCCCCCATCAGACCTCAGATCAGCGTATTGTGCCCCCCACCAGACTCAGATCAGCGTATTGTGCCCCCACCAGACCTCAGATCAGCGTATTGTGCCCCCATCAGACCTCAGATCAGCGTATTGTGCCCCCATCAGACCTCAGACCAGCTTATTGTGCCCCATCAGACCTCAGATCAGCGTATTGTGCCCCATCAGATCTCAGATCAGCGTATTGTGCCCCCATCAGACCTCGGATCAGCCTACTGTGCCCCCATCAGACCTCACGTCAGCCTACTGTGCCCCCATCAGACCTCACATCAGCCTACTGTGGCCCCCCATCAGACCTCACATGCAGCCTACTGTGCCCCCATCAGACCTCAGATCAGCGTATTGTGCCCCATCAGACCTCAGATCAGCGTATTGTGCCCCCATCAGACCTCAGATCAGCGTTTTGTGCCCCCATCAGACCTCAGATCAGCGTACTGTGTCCCCATCAGACCTCAGATCAGCGTATTGAGCCCCCATCAGACCTTAGATCAGCGTACTGTGGCCCCCATCAGACCTCACATCAGCCTACTGTGCCCCCATCAGACCTCACATCATCCTACTGTGCCCCCATCAGACCTCAGATCAGCGTATGTGCCCCGCATCAGACCTCAGATCAGCGTATTGTCCCCCATCAGACCTCAGATCAGCGTACTGTGTCCCCATCAGACCTCAGACCAGCGTATTGTGCCCCCATCAGACCTCAGATCAGCGTATTGTGCCCCCATCAGACCTCGGATCAGCCTACTGTGCCCCCATCAGACCCTCACATCAGCCTACTGTGCCCCCATCAGACCTCAGATCAGCGTATTGTGCCCCCATCAGACCTCAGATCAGCGTATTGTGCCCCCATCAAGACCTCAGACCAGCGTATTGTGCCCCCATCACACCTCAGATCAGCGTATTGTGCCCCCATCAGACCTCGGATCAGCTTACTGTGCCCCCATCAAGACCTCACATCAGCCTACTGTGCCCCCATCAGACCTCACATCAAGCCTTACTGTGCCCCCATCAGACCTCAGATCAGCGTATTGTGCCCCATCAGACCTCAGATCAGCAGAATGTGCCCCCATCAGACCTCACATCAGCATATTGTGCCCCCATCAGACCTCAGATCAGCAGAATGTGCCCCCATCAGACCTCACATCAGCCTACTGTGCCCCCATCAGACCTCAGATCAGCGTATTGTGCCCCCCACCAGACCTCAGATCAGCGTATTGTGCCCCCATCAGACCTCAGACCAGCTTATTGTGGCCCCATCAGACCTCAGACCAGCGTATTGTACCCCCATCAGACCTCAGATCAGCGTATTGTGCCCCATCAGACCTCGATCAGCCTACTGTGCCCCATCAGACCTCACATCAGCCTACTGTGCCCCCATCAGACCTCACATCAGCCTACTGTGCCCCCATCAGACCTCAGATCAGCGTATTGGTGCCCCATCAGACCTCAGATCAGCATATTGTTCCCCCATCAGACCTCACATCAGCCTACTGTGCCCCCATCAGACCTCAGATCAGCGTATTGTGCCCCCCACCAGACCTCAGTTCAGCGTATTGTGCCCCCATCAGACCTCAGATCAGCGTATTGTGCCCCCATCAGACCTCAGACCAGCTTATTGTGCCCCATCAGACCTCAGACCAGCTTATTGTGCCCCATCAGACCTCAGATCAGCCTACTGTGCCCCCATCAGACCTCAGATCAGCGTATTGTGCCCCATCAGACCTCAGATCAGCGTATTGTGCCCCCATCAGACCTCAGACCAGCGTATTGTGCCCCCATCACACCTCAGATCAGCGTATTGTGCCCCCATCAGACCTCGGATCAGCTTACTGTACCCCCATCAGACCTCACATCAGCCTACTGTTGCCCCATCAGACCTCACATCAGCCTACTGTGCCCCCATCAGACCTCAGATCAGCGTATTGTGCCCCATCAGACCTCAGATCAGCAGAATGTGCCCCATCAGACCTCACATCAGCATATTGGTGCCCCCATCAGACCTCAGATCAGCAGAATGTGCCCCCATCAGACCTCACATCAGCCTACTGTGCCCCCATCAGACCTCAGATCAGCGTATTGTGCCCCCCACCAGACCTCAGATCAGCGTATTGTGCCCCATCAGACTCAGACCAGCTATTGTGCCCCATCAGACCTCAGACCAGCGTATTGTAACCCCCATCAGACCTCAGATCAGCGTATTGTGCCCCCATCAGACCTCGGATCAGCCTACTGTGCCCCCATCAGACCTCACATCAGCCTACTGTGCCCCCATCAGACCTCACATCAGCCCCTACTGTGCCCCCATCAGACCTCAGATCAGCGTATTGTGCCCCATCAGACCTCAGATCAGCATATTGTTCCCCCATCAGACCTCACATCAGCCTACTGTGCCCCCATCAGACCTCAGATCAGCGTATTGTGCCCCCCACCAGACCTCAGTTCAGCGTATTGTGCCCCCATCAGACTCAGATCAGCGTATTGTGCCCCCATCAGACCTCAGACCAGCTTATTGTGCCCCATCAGACCTCAGACCAGCTTATTGTGGCCCCATCAGACCTCAGATCAGCGTACTGTGTCCCCATCAGACCTCAGACCAGCGTATTGTGCCCCCATCAGACCTCAGATCAGCATATTGTGCCCCATCAGACTTGGATCAGCCTACTGTGCCCCCATCAGACCTCACATCAGCCTACTGTGCCCCCATCAGACTCAGATCAGCGTATTGTGCCCCATCAGACCTCAGATCAGCGTATGGTGCGCCCATCAGACCTCACATCAGCATATTGTGCCCCATCAGACCTCAGATCAGCAAGAATGTGCCCCCATCAGACCTCACATCAACCACTGTGCCCCCATCAGACCTCAGATCAGCGTATTGTGCCCCCACCAGACCTCAGATCAGCGTATTGTGCCCCATCAGACCTCAGATCAGCGTATTGTGCCCCCATCAGACCTCAGACCAGCTTATTGTGCCCATCAGACTCAGACCAGCGTATTGTGCCCCATCAGACTCAGACCCAGCGTATTGTGCCCCCATCAGACTCAGATCAGCGTATTGTGCCCCATCAGACCTCGGATCAGCCTACTGTGCCCCCCCATCAGACCTCACATCAGCCTACTGTGGCCCCCATCAGACCTCACATCAGCCTACTGTGCCCCCATCAGACCTCAGATCAGCGTATTGTGCCCCATCAGACCTCAGATCAGCGTATTGTGCCCCATCAGACCTCAGATCAGCATATTGTGCCCCATCAGACCTCAGATCAGCAGAAGAATGTGCCCCCATCAGACCTCACCCATCAGACCTACTGTGCCCCCACAGACCTCAGATCAGCGTATTGTGCCCCCCACCAGACCTCAGATCAGCGTATTGTGGCCCCCCATCAGACCTCAGATCAGCGTATTGTGCCCCCATCAGACCTCAGATCAGCGTATTGTGCCCCCATCAGACCTCAGATCGCAGAATGTGCCCCCATCAGACCTCACATCAGCCTACTGTGCCCCATCAGACCTCAGATCAGCGTATTGTGCCCCCACCAGACCTCAGATCAGCGTATTGTGCCCCCCACCAGACCTCAGATCAGCGTATTTGTGCCCCCATCAGACCTCAGATCAGCGTATTGTGCCCCCATCAGACCTCAGACCAGCTTATTGTGCCCCATCAGACCTCAGATCAGCGTATTGTGCCCCCATCAGATCTCAGATCAGACGTTGTGCCCCATCAGACTCGGATCAGCCTACTGTGCCCCCATCAGACCTCACGTCAGCCTACTGTGCCCCATCAGACCTCACATCAGCCTACTGTGCCCCCATCAGACCTCACATCAGCCTACTGTGGCCCCATCAGACCTCAGATCAGCGTATTGTGCCCCATCGACCTCAGATCAGCGTATTGTGCCCCCATCAGACCTCAGATCAGCGTATTGTGCCCCCATCAGACCTCAGATCAGCGTTTTGTGCCCCATCACCTCAGATCAGCGTACTGTGTCCCCATCAGACCTCAGATCAGCGTATTGAGCCCCATCAGACCTTAGATCAGCGTACTGTGCCCCCATCAGACCTCACATCAGCCTACTGTGCCCCATCAGACCTCACATCATCATCAGCTGTATCAGACCCTCAGCAGCGTATTGTGCCCGCATCAGACCCAGATCAGCGTATTGTGCCCCCATCAGACCTCAGATCAGCGTTGTGTCCCCATCAGACCAGATCAGATCAGCGTACGTGTCCCCATCAGACCTCAGATCAGCGTCTTGTGAGCCCCCATCAGACCTATCAGATCAGACCTCTAGCGTTTTGTGCCCCCATCAGACCTCAGATCAGCGTTTGTGCCCCCATCAGACCTCAGATCAGCGTACTGT
>ONZH01007229.1:0-104690 GCA_900303285.1 Rhinella marina | reverse complement strand
ACTATAATACTGCTCCTATGTAAAATATAACTACTATAATACTGCCTCCTATTACAGAATATAACTACTATAATACTGCTCCTATGTACAAGAATATAACTACTATAATATGCTCCTATGGTACAAGAGAATAATAACTACTATAATACTCTCCTATGTACAAGAATATAACTACTATAATACTGCTCCTATGTACAAGAATATAACTACTATAATACTGCCTCCTATGTAAATAATATAACTACTATAATACTGCTCTATGTACAAGAATATAACTACTATAATCTACCTCCTATGTACAAGAATATACTACTATAATAATGCAGAATAACTCTATATACTGCTATACTGTCCTAATATAACTACTATATATACTGCTCCTATGTACAAGAATATAACTACTAATAACTACTGCTCCTATGTACAAGAATATAACTACTATAATACTGTCCTATGTACAAAGAATATAACTACTAATACTGCTCCTATGTACAAGAATATAACTACTATAATACTACTCCTATGTACAAGAGAATATACTACTATAAATCTGCTCCTATGTACAAGAATATAACTACTATAATACTGCTCCTATGTACAAGAATATAACTACTATAATATAACAAGAATATACTATAATACTGCTCCTATGTACAAGAATATATACTACTATAATACTGCTCCTATGTACTATGTATAGAATATAACTACTATAATACTGCTCCTATGTACAAGAATATAACTACTATAATACTGCTCCTATGTACAAGAATATAACTACTATAATACTGCTCCTATGTACAAGAATATAACTACTATAATACTGCTCCTATGTACAAGAATATAACTACTATAATACTGCTCCTATGTACAAGAATACTACTATATAATACTGCTCCTATGTACAAGAATATAACTACTATAATACTGCCTCCTATGTACAAGAATATAACTACTATAATACTGCTCCTATGTATCAAGAAATATAACTACTATAAATACTGCTCCTATGTACAAGAATATAACTACTATAATACTGCTCCTATGTACAAGAATATAACTACTATATATACTGCTCCTATGTACAAGAATATAACTTACTATAATACTTACTACTGTACTCCTATGTACAAGAATATAACTACTATATACTGCTCCTATGTACAAGAATATAACTACTATAATACTGCTCCTATGTACAAGAATATAACTACTATATCTGCTACCTACTGTAGTACAAGAATATAACTACTATAATACTGCTCCTATGTACAAGACTATATAATATACAAGAATATAACTACTATAATACTGCTCCTATGTACAAGAATATAACTACTATAATACTGCCTCCTATGTACAAGAATATAACTACTATAATACTGTACTCCTATGTACAAGAATATAACTACTATAATACTGCTCCTATGTACAAGAATATAACTACTATAATACTGCCTCCTATGTACAAAAATATAACTACTATAAATACTGCTCCTATGTACAAGAATATAACTACTATATACTGCTCCTATGTACAAGAATATAACTACTATATATACTGCTCCTATGTACAAGAATATAACTACTATAATACTGCTCCTATGTACTAGAATATAACTACTAAATCCTCCTATGTACAAGAATATAACTACTATAATACTGCTCCTATGTACAAGAATATAACTACTATAATACTGCTCCTATGTACAAAGAATATAACTACTATAATACTGCTCCTATGTACAAGAATATAACTACTATAATACTGCTCCTATGTACAAGAATATAACTACTATAATACTGCTCCTATGTACAAGAATATAACTACTATAATACTGCCTCCTATGTACAAGAATATAACTACTATAATACTGCCTCCTATGTACAAGAATATAACTACTATAATACTGCTCCTATGTACAAGAATATAACTACTATAATACTGCTCCTATGTACAAGAATATAACTACTATAATACTGCCTCCTATGTACAAGAATATACTACTATAATACTGCTCCTATGTACAAGAATATAACTAAATATAACTACTATAATACTGCCTCCTATGTACAAGAATATAACTACTATATACTATACTGCTCCTATGTACAAGAATATAACTACTATAATACTACCTCCTATGTACAAGAATATACTACTATAATACTGCTCCTATGTACAGAATATAACTACTATAATACTGCTCCTATGTACAAGAATATAACTACTATAATACTGCTCCTATGTACAAAGATATAACTACTATAATACTGCTCCTATGTACAAGACTATAACTACTATAATACTGCTCCTATGTACCTATATATGTACAAGAAATAACTATAATACTGCTCCTATGTACAAGAATATAACTACTATAATACTGCTCCTATGTACAGAATATAACTACTATAATACTGCTCCTATGTACAAGAATATAACTACTATAAATACTGCTCCTATGTACAAGAATATAACTACTATAAATACTGCCATGTCAGAATATACTAGCTATATATATGTACAAGAATATAACTACTATAATACTGCTCTATGTACAAGAAATAACTACTATATACTACTCCTATGTAAAAATATAACTAATAATACTGCCTCCTATGTACAAGAATATAACTACTATAAATACTGAATATAACTACCTCCTATGTACAAGAATATAACTACTATAATACTGCTCCTATGTACAAGAATATAACTACTATAATACTGCTCCTATGTACAAGAATATACTACTATATACTGCTCCTATGTACAAGAATATAACTACTATAATACTGCCTCCCTATGTACACAGAATATACTCTACTATAATACTGCTCCTATGTACAAGAATATAACTACTATAATACTACAAGCTACCTATGTACAAGAATATAACTACTATAAATACTGTCCTATGTACAAGAATATAACTACTATAATACTGCTCCTATGTACAAGAATATAACTACTATAATACTGCTCCTATGTAACAAGAATATAACTACTATAATACTGCTCCTATGTACAAGAATATAACTACTATAATACTGCTCCTATGTACAAGAATATAACTACTATATAATACTGCTCCTATGTACAAGAAATATAACTACTATAATACTGCTCCTATGTACAGATATAACTACTATAATACTGCTCCTATGTACAAGAATATAACTAACTACTATAATACTGCCTCCTATGTACAAGAATATAACTACTATAATACTGCTCCTATGTACAAGAAATATACTACTATAATACTGCCTCCTATGTACAAGAATATAACTACTATAATACTGCTCCTATGTACAAGAATATAACTACTATATACTGCTCCTATGTACAAGAATATAACTACTATAATACTGCTCCTATGTACAAGAAATATAACTACTATAATACTGCTCCTATGTACAAGAATATAACTACTATAATACTGCTCCTATGTACAAGAATATAATACTACTATAATACTGCTCCTATGTACAAGAATATAACTACTATATACTGCTCCTATGTACAAGAATATAACTACTATAATACTGCTCCTATACAAGAATATAACTACTATAATACTGCTCCTATGTACAAGAATATAACTACTATAATACTGCTCCTATGTACAAGAATATAACTACTATAATACTGCTCCTATGTACAAGAATATAACTACTATAATACTGCTCCTTATGTACAAGAATATAACTACTATAATACTGCCTCCTATGTACAAGAATATAAACACTATACTATAATACTGCTCCTATGTACAAGAATATAACTAACTATATATATACTGCTCCTATGTACAAGAATATAACTACTATAATACTGCTCCTATGTACAAGAATATAAACTACTATAATACTGCTCCTATGTACAAGAATATAACTACTATATAATACTGCTCTCTATGTATGTACAAGAATATAACTACTATAATACTGCCTCCTATGTACAAGAATATAACTACTATAATACTGCTCCTATGTACTATGTAAAGAATATAACTACTATAATACTGCTCCTATGTACAAGAATATAACTACTATAATACTGCTCCTATGTATGTACAAGAATATAACTACTATAATACTGCTCCTATGTACAAGAATATAACTACTATAATACTGCTCCTATGTACAAGAATATAACTACTATAATACTATGTGCTCCTATGTACAAGAATATAACTACTATAATACTGCTCCTATGTACAAGAATATAACTACTATAATACTGCTCCTATGTACAAGAATATAACTACTATAATACTGCTCCTATGTACAAGAATATAACTACTATAATACTGCTCCTATATAACAAGAATATACTACTATAATACTGCTCCTATGTACAAGAATATAACTACTATAATACTGCTCCTATGTACAAGAATATAACTACTATAATACTGCTCCTATATGTACAAGAATATAACTACTATATATACTGCTCCTATGTACAAGAATATAACTACTATAATAACTGCTCCTATGTACAAGAATATAACTACTATAATACTGCTCCTATATACAAGAATATAACTACTATAATACTGCTCCTATGTACAAGAATATAACTACTATAAACTGCTCCTATGTACAAGAATATAACTACTATAATACTGCTCCTATGTACAAGAATATAACTACTATAATACTGCCTCCTATGTACAAGAATATAACTACTATAATACTGCTCCTATGTACAAAGAATATAAACTACTATAATACTACTCCTATGTACAAGAATATAACTACTATAATACTGCTCCTATGTACAAGAATATAACTACTATAATACTGCCTCCTATGTACAAGAATATAACTACTATAATACTGCTCCTATGTACAAGAATATAACTACTATAATACTGCTCCTATGTACAAGAATATAACTACTATAAATACTGCTCCTATGTACAAGAATATAACTACTATATATACTGCTCCTATGTACAAGAATATAACTACTATAATACTGCTCCTATGTAACAAGAATATAACTACTATAATACTGCTCCTATGTACAAGAATATAACTACTATAATACTGCTCCTATGTACAAGAATATAACTACTATAATACTGCCTCCTATGTACAAGAATATAACTACTATAAATACTGCTCCTATGTACAAGAATATAACTACTATAATACTGCTCCTATGTACAAGAATATAACTACTATAATACTGCTCCTACTGTGTACAAGAATATAACTACTATAATACTGCTCCTACTATGTACAAGAATATAACTACTATAATACTGCTCCTATGTACAAGAATATATAACTACTATAATACTGCTCCTATGTACAAGAATATAACTACTATAATACTGCTCCTATGTATACAAGAATATAACTACTATAATACTGCTTGCTCCTATGTACAAGAATATAACTACTATAATACTGCTCCTATGTACAAGAATATAACTACTATAATACTGCTCCTATGTACAAGAATATAACTACTATAATACTGCTCCTATGTACAAGAATATAACTACTATAATACTGCTCCTATGTACAAGAATATAACTACTATAATACTGTACTTCCTATGTACAAGAATATAACTACTATAATACTGCCTCCTATGTACACAAGAATATAACTACTATAATACTGCTCCTATGTACAAGAATATAACTACTATAATACTGCCTCCTATGTACAAGAATATAACTACTATAATACTGCTCCTATGTACAAGAATAATACTACTATACATACTGCCTATGTACAAGAATATAACTACTATAATACTGCTCCTATGTACAAGAATATAACTACTACTATAATACTGCTCCTATGTACAAGAATATAACTACTATAATACTGCTCCTATGTACAAGAATATAACTACTATAATACTGCTCCTATGTACAAGAAATAATATCTACTATAATAATGCTCCTATTATACAAGAATATAACTACTATAATACTGCTCCTATGTACAAGAATATAACTACTATAATACTGCTCCTATGTACAAGAATATAACTACTATAATACTACAAGTATAATACTCCTCCTATGTACAAGAATATAACTACTATAATAATGCTCCTATATACAAGAATATAACTACTATAATACTGCTCCTATGTATAAGAATATAACTACTATAATACTGCCCCTATATACAAGAATATAACTACTATAATACTGCTCCTATGTACAAGAATATAACTACTATAATACTGCTCCTATATACAAGAATATAACTACTATAATACATTTTCTCATGGGCCTTATATACGGTACAATGTATCAGTGTTACGTAAGGGTTCTCTCTTTATAACATGCAGTGGGAGACGTTATAGACACTTACCCTTGATGATTGATTCTGCTGCATATAAATCTCGTTTATAGGTCACCTGGAGCAGAAATGAACAGTGTTAATTACAGGGGACGGGCAGGATTCGGGTCACTATTGCCCCACAGCAGCACTTTCCATTGTCAGCACCTTAACCAATCACTTTTTATATTGTTGTCTCATAAAATACCTAAACAATGGGGCGACGCGTTTCAATTTTTCATTTCCGAAAACTTTCAATTGAAGAGCAGCGCCAGAGGGGCAGATGTCTTCATTGAAATGTGCCGAAACCTTAAAAGAAAACTTCCGTATGAATCCTGACTAAAACCATATCAAGTGTAATGTGTTTGGGCTGTTGCTAAGCAACAATCCAGAATGCACTGGATGACAACCCAAAATCTACGTTGCCTTGTGCATTCTGCTGTTGTCACTGACTCTCCTCCACAATGTTTCCTATATAATGAAAGGCTACTGCCAACGAATCATCTGGTCCCTTCCCTGGGGTTTGCTTTCCGCCGGTGACATGCTGCATGCTGCTGTACAGGGCGCAGTCTGCAGCCTCTCCTGTGCCTCAAACCTGCATCTGTGGTTCTCCAGCATCCTGCTCACAGTTTGGAATGATGGATACAAGTGTAGGCTCGGAAGCATGTCATAGGGCCACAGCAGGTATATATCGTTATCAGAATCGGATTATTCTCTTTCTTGTAAAAAAAAAAAAAAAAAAAAAAAAAAAAAAGGAGGAGTCCTGGGGTAATAGAAGAACATGATTGTAATGATTTCCCTACAAATAGCTCAGTGGGAGGGGTTCTTGTTTTGTAGCTGCCCCTCTACTATCCCCATCACCATCAGCTCTTTGATTAAGACATATGTCATATACCCATACCTCCCAACTTTGTAAAGGGACAAATAGGGACACATTGTGCGGCGCTTTTTCGATGCTAGGCCACACCCCTAACTCCACCCACTATACACCTAATCCCACTGCTCCACATAGTAAATATTCCCCAGTTATATGCCCCATCAATATGCCCAGCTGTGCCCCCAGTAATATGCCCTTTTATGTGCCCCCAGTAATATGACAAGCTGTGCCCCCCAGGAATATGCCCAGTTATGTTCCCCAGTAATATCCCCAGCTGTGCCCCCCAGTAATATGACCAGCTGTGCCCCCAGGATATGACAGCTGTGCCCCAATATGACAGCTGTGTCCCCCAGAATATAGTTATGTTCCCCCAGTGATATCCCATGCCCCAGTAATATGCCACATTGTACCCCCTGTGATATGCCCACATTGTGTCCCCAGTAATATGTTGTGCCCCAGTAATATGCCCATATTGTGCCCCCTCACAGAAAGTACAAAAAATAAAAATAAAAACCATATACTTACCTTCTTCCTAGCAGCAGCATCACCAGCAGGACATCGTCTTCTCTAGTCTGGAGGGGGCGGAGCCAAGGCTGACTGTCGGCCGGCCCTGCCCAGACCAGAGGTATGGAGAGCTGCAGAGGGGGGCGGGAGGGAGGATGTAAGAAGCAGCCAGCCGATCCCGGCTGTCCGCTTCTTCATATAACAGGCAAATGGATCCTATGGACGCAGAGACAGCTGCCAGAAGCCGGAACATACCTCCCCCATACCAGGACAGCGGGACTGTCCTGCTGGATCCGGGATGGTTGGGAGGTATGCATATACCCTATTTTCAGTTGTGCAAACCAACCACTTTAAAAGGCTTCAGTCATCAAAAAATATGGATCTAAAACCGTCTCACCGGAGACATGAGCCCCTGACAGCTGAAGAACATGGTTTTGGTCACATCAGCCTCCATTCCTGCATTCCTGAGAAAAGTGCACTTTTGTAATATGCAAATGAGCCTCTAGGAGCAACGAGGGCGGTGTCTTTAGCTACATCCTCTTTATGCCGCGCCCCCACCACTAAGACTCACAGGCCAGGCAGTGAAAACATATTCACGCCTGTCCCTGAAGTCTCGCAGGAGCGCATTCAGCACATGCGCGGCAGCAAAGGGATGGAGACTGCCCGCCTGCCGGTGGTACTGCGTATGTGCCGAATGTGCTCCTGCAAGACTTCAGGGTCAAGAGTGAATATGTTTTCACCGCCTGGCCTGTCACTCTTAGCGGTGAAGAGGAGTGGGCGGAGCCTCTGGGAGCAGCGGGGTGCAACAGCACCACCCTGGTTGCTCCTAGAGTCTCATTTGCATATCATAAAAGTACATTTGTTCTGAAATATAGGTACAGGGGCTGATGGGACAAAGACCATAATTCTCAGCTGTCAAGGGTTCATGTCTCAGGTGAGACGGTTTTAGGTCCATGTTTCTGGTGATAGAAGCCCTTTAAGAAATACTGAACGATGCTTACAGGTGGTTACAATGTATCACTACAGGTAAAATGTATCAGTGCAGAATCCAGACTGAAAAGCCTCAAATTGGGCTGTCTAGACTAGATACAACTGTAACAACCCCTCAGCTGTGAAAAAGCACAAGGACAAAATACACAAAAGTACGGCTCATTTTTTAACAAAATTTCCATAATCTGGTGCAAGAGGAGTGGGCCAAAGTATCCTGCTCTGTCACTGTGTAGTCTTTGTGTATGTGAGTCACGGTTACGATACACACAGCGTCTACACGTAGCCACAATGGAAATGGCAGCCTGGCAAGTGTGAACCTGGCAGGATAAGCACGCAGAGTGGCATGTTCCAGCTTGAGGTGCCATCTGCCATCACCCCACATGAGAAAATGGGAGCAAACACAGACACACCCAACGCAGGGAGCCAAAAACTTCATACTATACTAATGAACTTGGCGCTGTGCGGTGTATTTATGCCAGTCATGCCACCATTTTTGGGTCCAAATTCTCTGCTCTTCATGATATATCTCTGTAGCGCCCAGGCCTCAGTACTTCTAATAGAGAGCTCGAAATGCCCTGCATAGACTTAGCATTACACTACAGTCTTCTGAATGCTCACAGCCACCACTAGGGGGAGCTCAGGAGATCACTGCATACAGATATATACAGCCACCACTAGAGGGAGCTCATGAGATTACTACATACAGATATATACAGCCACCACTAGAGGGAGCTCAGGAGATTACTACATACAGATGTATACAGCCACCACTAGAGGGAGCTAAGGAGATTACTGCATACAGATATATACAGCCACCACTAGAGGGAGCTCAGGAGATTACTATATACAGATATATACAGCTACCACTAGAGGAAGCTCCGGAGATTACTACATACAGATATATACAGCCACCACTAGAGGGAGCTCAGGAGATTACTACATACAGATATATACAGCCACCACTAGAGGGAGCTCAGGAGATTACTACATACATATATATACAGCCACCACTAGAGGGAGCTCGGGAGATTACTACATACAGATATATACAGCCACCACTAGAAGGAGCTCAGGAGATTACTACATACATATATATACAGCCACCACTAGAAGGAGCTCAGGAGATTACTACATACATATATATACAGCCACCACAAGAGGGAGCTCGGGAGATTGCTACATACAGATATATACAGCCACCACTAGAAGGAGCTCAGGAGATTACTACATACATATATATACAGCCACCACTAGAGGGAGCTCAGGAGATTACTACACACAGATATATACAGCCACCACTAGGGGGAGCTCAGGAGATTACTACATATAGATATATACAGCCACCACTAGGGGGAGCTCAGGAGATTACTACATATAGATATATACAGCCACCACTAGAGGGAGCTCAGGAGATTACTACATACATATATATACAACCACCACTAGGGGGAGCTCAGGAGATTACTACATATAGATATATACAGCCACCACTAGAGGAAGCTCAGGAGATTACTACATACAGATATATACAGCCACCACTAGAGGGAGATCAGGAGATTACTAACATATAGAATATATACAGCCACACTAGAGGGAGCTCAGGAGATTACTACATACAGATATATACAGCCACCACTAGAGAGAGCTCAGGAGATAACTACATATAGATATATACAGCCACCACTAGAGGGAGCTCAGGAGATTACTACATACAGATATATACAGTCACCACTAGAGGGAGCTCAGGAGATTACTACAACACAGATATATACAGCCACCACTAGAGGAAGCTCAGGAGATTACTACATATAGATATATACAGCTACCACTAGAGGGAGCTCAGGAGATTACTACATATAGATATATACAGCCACCACTAGAGGGAGCTCAAGAGATTACTACAAACAGATATATACAGCCAACCACTAGGGGGAGCTCAGGAGATCACTGCATACAGATATATACAGCCACCACTAGAGGGAGCTCAGGAGATTACTACATACAGATATATACAGCCACCACTAGAGGGAGCTAAGGAGATTACTGCACACAGATATATACAGCCACACTAGAGGGAGCTCAGGAGATTACTACATACAGATATATACAGCTACCACTAGAGGGAAGCTCCGGAGATTACTACATACAGATATAACAGCCACCACTAGAAGGAGCTCAGGAGATTACTACATACAGATATATACAGCCACCACTAGAGGGAGCTCAGGAGATTACTACATACAGATATATACAGCCACCACTAGAGGGAGCTCGGGAGATTACTACAATACAGATATATAACAGCCACCACTAGAAGGAGCTCAGGAGATTACTACATACAGATATATACAGCCACCACTAGTGGGAGCTCAGGAGATTACTACATACAGATATATACAGCCACCACTAGAGGGAGCTCAGGAGATTGCCACACACAGATTATATACAGCCACCACTAGAGGGAGATCAGGAGATTACTAGATACAGATATATAACAGCCACCACTAGAGGGAAGATCAGGAGATTACTACAAACAGATATATACAGCCACCACTAGAGGACGCTCAGGAGATTATTACATACAGATATATACAGTCACCTCTAGAGGGAGCTCAGGCGATTACTACATACAGATATATACAGCCCCACTAGAGGGAGCTCAGGAGATTACTACATACAGATATATACAGCCACCACTAGAGGGAGCTCAGGAGATTACTACATACAGATATATACAGCCACCACTAGAGAGAGCTCAGGAGATAACTACATATAGATATATACAGCCACCACTAGAGGAAGCTCAGGAGATTACTACATACAGATATATACAGCCACCACTAGAGGGAGCCTCAGGAGATTACTACACACAGATATATACAGCCACCACTAGAGGGAGCTCAGGAGATTACTGCATACAGATATATACAGCCACCACTAGAGGGAGCTCAAGAGATTACTACAAACAGATATATACAGCCACCACTAGGGGGAGCTCAGGAGATCACTGCATACAGATATATACAGCCACCACTAGAGGGAGCTCAGGAGATTACTAACATACAGATATATACAGCACCACTAGAGGGAGCTAAGGAGATTACTGCATACAGATATATACAGCCACCACTAGAGGGAGCTCAGGAGATTACTACATACAGATATATACAGCTACCACTAGAGGAAGCTCCGGAGATTACTACATACAGATATATACAGCCACCACTAGAAGGAGCTCAGGAGATTACTACATACAGATATATACAGCCACCACTAGAGGGAGCTCAGGAGATTACTACATACAGATATATACAGCCACCACTAGAGGGAGCTCGGAGATTACTACATACAGATATATACAGCCACCACTAGAAGGAGCTCAGGAGATTACTACATACAGATATATACAGCCACCACTAGTGGGAGCTCAGGAGATTACTACATACAGATATATACAGCCACCACTAGAGGGAGCTCAGGAGATTGCCACACACAGATATATACAGCCACCACTAGAGGGAGATCAGGAGATTACTAGATACAGATATATACAGCCACCACTAGAGGGAGATCAGGAGATTACTACAAACAGATATATACAGCCACCACTAGAGGACGCTCAGGAGATTATTACATACAGATATATACAGTCACCTCTAGAGGGAGCTCAGGCGATTACTACATACAGATATATACAGCCACCACTAGAGGGAGCTCAGGAGATTACTACATACAGATATATACAACCACCACTACAGGGACCTCAGGAGATTACTACATACAGATATATACAGCCACCACTAGAGGGAGCTCAGGAGATTACTACATACAGATATATACAGCCACCACTAGAGGGAGCTCAGGAGATTACTACATACAGATATATACAGTCACCACTAGAAGGAGCTCAGGAGATTACTACATACAGATATATACAGCCACCACTAGAGGGAGCTCAGGAGATTACTATATACAGATATATACAGCCACCACTAGAGTGAGCTCAGGAGATTACTACATACAGATATATACAGCCACCACTAGAGGGAGCTCAGGAGATTACTACATACATAGATATATACAGCCACCACTAGAGGGAGCTCAGGAGATTACTATATACAGATATATACAGCCACCACTAGAGTGAGCTCAGGAGATTACTACATACAGATATATACAGCTACCACTAGAGGGAGCTCAGGAGATTACTACATTCAGATATATACAGCCACCACTAGAGGGAGCTTAGGAGCTCAGTGCATACTTTCAGGAGAAAGGCAGAAAAGAAGATAACGGGGAGATTTATTATAGCTGGCAATAGACCAGGCTTAATCCATTCTTCGTTGGACTAAAATCTCCCAAATTTATTAACAGCCAGGGATTAGAAACGGCTGGGATGGGAGGGCTTTCAAAAGGTAAGTGACTTTTTTTTGTAAGTGACTTGCCTCTACTTCAAGGGGTCCTCTCACTTCAGTAAGTTGCATATATCATGTAGAGAAAGTTAATACAAGGCACTTCCTAATGTATTGTGATTGTCCATATTGTGTCCTTTGCTGTCTGGATTCATTTTACCATTACATTATACACTGCTTGTTTCCATGGTTACAGACCACCCTGCAATCCATCAGTGGTGGTCGTGCTTGCACAGTACAGGAAAAAGCATCAGCCTCTCTGGTGGCTCATGGTGCTTTATCCTATAGTGTGCAAGCACGACCACCACTGATGGATTGCAGGGTGGTCTGTAACCATGGAAACGAGCAGTGTCACCATGTGATGGAAAAATGAATCCAGCCAGCAAAAGAAGCAAAATGGAGAATAATACATTAGGAAGTGGCTTGTATTAACGTTCTGTACATGATAAATGTCACTTACGTAAGTGAGACAACCCCTTTAACTGTACTTGTTTGCAGGAAAACTCATTATAGTATAGTATCAAGGGGTTAACCCCTTCACAACATCCGCCATACATGAACAGCAGATGTTGCCACTTTATAGATGGCGCTGGGTTTCTGCTGTTTCACATGATGCCCATCGCAGACATTTTATCTCCTCAGATGCTGCGGTCAATTGTGCCCATGGCATCTAAGGTGTCTTTCCTTGGGGCATGCAGAGATCGGAGAAGCTGTTTGTTGGTGGTGATAGGCTGGAGCCTACTAGACCTATCACAGATATATTGCACACCTGCTGGTGGCTGTGCGCCAGAAGAATATACTAAATTTCCCATACACTACTGTATTACATCACAGTAATGTATGGGAGATACGATCTAAAGATCACATGCACAGGTGTCCTAGGAGGGCTTAAAAACGTTAAAAATAAAGTAAAAAACTATGTATACATAACTATATATATACTTCATAAATATATATATATATATATATATATATATATATATATATATATACCGTATTTTTCACCCTATAAGACGCACCTAAGTTTTACAGAAGAACAATAAGAAGAAAATATTTTTCATTAGACCTCAGGTCAGATCAGCAATCAGACCCCCAATGTTAATCAGATCTCAGCTCACAGCCCCAATAAGACCCCCAATGTTAATAAGACCCCAATAAGACCTCAGATCAGACCCCCAATCAGACCCCCAATGTTAATAAGACCCCAATAAGACCTCAGATCAGACCCCCAATGTTAATCAGACCTCAGCTCACAGCCCCAATAAGACCCCAATGTTAATAAGACCCCAGTAAGACCTCAGATCAGACCCCCAATGTTAATAAGACCCCAATAAGACCTCAGATCAGACCCCCAATCAGACCCCAATGTTAATCAGACCTCAAGCTCACAGCCCCAATAAGACCCCCAATCAGACCTCAGATAAGAGCCCATGCCTTTCATTAGCCCCATATGCCTCTCATCAGTCCCTATTGCCTAATATCAGTCCTCATTGCCTCTCATATTAGCCCCATTGACTCGTATCAGCCCCCAGTAGCATCTATTGCCTCTCATATTATCCACCAGGAGCCCCCTTTGCCTCAGGTCATCCCCCAGTACCTCATATTTAATAAAATAAAAAAGTCACTTACCTCTCCTGCTCCAGACGCCGCCGCTCCTCCTCCAGCGTGTTCCTCTTCATCCTGCCTCTGGCTGTGCCGTGAACTGGAGGGCACAGTAAGGGGTCACAGATTGCCCTCACGCTGTGCACAGCCGAGCGGTGAGTACAGAGCCTTCACCGCTTCCTGGTCCTCCAGTGCTAATGAGTGCTTCCATAATGGAAGTGCTCTTTAGTATTCACCCCATAAGACGCAGGGGCATTTTCCCCACACTTTTGGGGGGAAAATGCGTCTTATGGGGCAACAAATACGGTATACACATATATATATATATACAGTACAGACCAAAAGTTTGGACACACCTTCTCGTTGAAAGAGTTTTCTGTATTTTCATGACTATGAACATTGTAGATTCAGACTGAAGGCATCAAAACTATGAATTAACACATGTGGAATTATATACTTAACAAAAAAGTGTGAAACAGCTGAAAATATGTCTTATATTCTAGGTTCTTCAAAGTAGCCACCTTTTGCTTTGATTACTGCTTTGCACACTCTTGGCATTCTCTTGATGAGCTTCAAGAGGTAGTCACCTGAAATGGTATTCCAACAGTCTTGAAGGAGTTCCCAGAGATGCTTAGCACTTGTTGGCCCTTTTGCCTTCACTCTGCGGTCCAGCTCAGCCCAAACCATCTGGATTGGGTTCAGGTCTGGTGACTGTGGAGGCCAGGTCATCTGGGGTAGCACCCCATCACTCTCCTTCTTGGTCAAATAGCCCATACAACAGCCTGGAGGTGTTTGGGGTCATTGTCCTGTTGATAAATAAATGATGGTCCAACTAAACGCAAACCAGATGGAATAGCATGCCGCTGCAAGATGCTGTGGTAGCCATGCTGGTTCAGTATAAATCCCCAACAGTGTCACCAGCAAAGCCCCCCCACACCATCACACCTCCTCCTCCATGCTTCACGGTGGGAACCAGGCATGTAGAGTCCATCCACCTTTTCTGCGTCGCACAAAGACACGGTGGTTGGAACCAAAGATCTCAAATTTGGACTCATCAGACCAAAGCACAGATTTCCACTGGTCTAATGTCCATTCCTTGTGTTCTCCTTAGCAGTGGTTTCCACCATGAAGGCCTGCTGCACACAGTCTCCTCTTAACAGTTGTTGTAGAGATGTGTCTGCTGCTAGAACTCTGTGTGGTATTGACCTGGTCTCTAATCTGAGCTGCTGTTAACCTGCCATTTCTGAGGCTGGTGACTCGGATGAACTTATCCTCCGCAGCAGAGGTGACTCTTGGTCTTCCTTTCCTGGGGCGGTCCTCATGTCAGACAGTTTCTTTGTAGCGCTTGATGGTTTTTGCGACTGCACTTGGGGACACTTTCAAAGTTTTCCCAATTTTTCGGACTGACTGACCTTCATTTCTTAAAGTAATGATGGCACTCGTTTTTCTTTACTTAGCTGCTTTTTTCTTGCCATAATACAAATTCTAACAGTCTATTCAGTAGGACTATCAGCTGTGTATCCACCTGACTTCTGCCCAACACAACTCATGGTCCCAACCCCATTTATAAGGCAAGAAATCCCACTTATTAAACCTGACAGGGCACACCTGTGAAGTGAAAACCATTTCAGGTGACTACCTCTTGAAGCTCATCAAGAGAATGCCAAGAGTGTGCAAAGCAGTAATCAAAGCAAAAGGTGGCTACTTTGAAGAACCTAGAATATAAGACATATTTTCAGTTGTTTCACACTTTTTTGTTAAAGGGGTTGTCCGGGTTCAGAGCTGAACCCGGACATACCTTTCAATTCACCCAGGCAGCCCGCCTGAACAGGGCATCGGAGCATCCTAAGCTCCGATGCCCTCCTTTGCCCTGCGCTAATTAGCACAGGGCAAAGGAATTTAGCCCGGTTCCGGTGACGTATCGGGCTCTGCCAGGCGGAGGCTTCCGCCCGCAGTGAGCCTGGTGACGTCATCGGCGCTGATGGGCGGGCTTTAGCGCTGCCCTAGCCATTCAAACGGCTAGGGCAGTGCTAAAGCCGGCCCATTACGGCCGGTGACGTCACCCGAACTCACTGCCGGGTGGAAGCCTCCGCCCGGCAGTGAATGTTTATAAACAAAAGAGCCCTTGCCCTGCGCAATCCAGCGC
This sequence comes from Rhinella marina, assembly GCA_900303285.1. Lineage (NCBI taxonomy): Eukaryota > Metazoa > Chordata > Amphibia > Anura > Bufonidae > Rhinella > Rhinella marina. The sequence goes on along the minus strand of ONZH01007229.1, from coordinate 87,835 downwards.
AGGGCAAGGGAGGGCATCGGAGCATGAGATGCTTCGATGCCCTGTTCAGGAGGGCTGCCGAAGTCAAAACCTGGGTATGTCCGGGTTCAGCTCTGAACCCGGACAACCCCTTTAAGTATATAATTCCACATGTGTTAATTCATAGTTTTGATGCCTTCAGTGTGAATCTACAATTATCATAGTCATGAAAATACAGAAAACTCTTTGAATGAGAAGGTGTGTCCAAACTTTTGGTCTGTACTGTATGTATATATATATATATATATATATATATACTCAAATCACTCCTCTACATGTATAAGGGTGGACTTGTCGATTTTGGTTGTCCTGAAATCTGAAGATAATGTCCATTTTTGCCTATTTATTCCATGATGTTAAGTATTGAATTGAGAAAACTGTATAAGCTCTATGCAGTGAGCTCCCCCTAGTGGTGGCTGCAGGCATATATACGTCTAATCGCTGACCGCTATAATGATATCATTTAAAGGGCATCTGTCAGCAGTTTTGTACCTATGACACTGGCTGACCTGTTACATGTGCACTTGGCAGCTGAAGACATCTGTGTTGGTCCCATGTTCATATGTGTCCACATTGCTGAGAAAAATGATGTTTTATTATATGCAAATGAGCCTCTAGGAGCAATGTGGGCGTTACCATTACACCTAGAGGCTCTGCTCCACAGCACCCTCTACACTTTGACAGGGCCAGGCAGTGAAAAGGGCATAACTTTTTGCCCTATCAATCAAAGTCACGGCAGTAGCAGAGAGAGCCGAGTCTCTAGGAGTAATGGTGACGCCCCCGTTGCACCTAGAGGCTCATTACATTTTGATTTACATAAAAAAACATGGAGGATATTCACCCTAAAAGGGTTTTCTTGAAATATAACTTTAACCCCGTTTAGATTTTTTCTGTTAGGTGAAGGAATGTTTCAATAAAAATTTAAAAAGTTGCATCCGCCTCACCTACTTTACTTCTGTACTAGAAAAAGAGGGACAGGTGCGTCATAAATATGGCGCTCTCTCTGAACAGCGCATTTCTCACTCTAATAACTGCCATAAAATAAAACTGATAAAGCTCCTCCATACATTTATGAGTCCTCTGCCTGCACATGATAAAACTGACTGCCTGCAGCCACCACCAGGGGGAGCTCACTACACAGGAATGTAACAGTTACCACTGAAATGAATGGAAGCTGTAAGATCTCTATGCACTGATGTCCCCCTAGTGGTGGCAGCAGAAACAAATGTTGTGGATGTGTCTCAGGAACAGACGAAGTTCAGCGCTGGGCCCCCTCTAACCTCGGGCCCCCTAACAGTCATATGGTAAATATGCCACTGCACTGCCCCCCATACATCAAGGGGTCAGGGACTCCTGTTCTCATGACTGGCATGGGCCCAATCGCTCGGCCATCACCAATCAGAAACACGACCCATTTATATCTGGGGACAGTCCCTTTAAAGGGGTTCTTCGGGAAGAAAATGAAAATACTTAAATATTACTTTATTATAAAGCTCTTCCCAAATACCTCTCATTAGTTATAATGGCTCATTTTGTCTGGGGAGCAATCATCAGTGTAAATAAAATGGCCGCCGTCGTATTAGTACACACAGAACCTGTCCTAATCACACAGGAGGACAAGTTACTTCACAACACTGAGGTAAAGAGCTGCCTCATCCTCCTCTCTGCTCTGCTTGTCAGGGATTATGATCCTGAATACAGATGATGAGATCTTCAGATGAATCTCTGTAGTAATGGAGTTCATGAGGAGACATGAAGGACAGAGAGGACGGACAGGACAGACTGTGGTAATGGAGACTGTATACAAGAGCTGCTGCCCGTTACCCCCACCCTCCGCTCTGTACTTCATATCTCCTCCATTCCTACAGAGATTCAACTAAAGATCTTATCAGCTGTATTCAGCATCATAATCCCTGACAAGCAGAGCAGAGAGGAGGATGAGGCAGCTCTTTACCTCAGTGCTGTGAAGTAACTTGTCCTCCTGTGTGATTAGGACAGGTTCTGTGTGTACTAATAGGACAGCGGCCATTTTGTTTCTCCTAATGATTGCTCCCCAGACAAAACAAGTCATTATAACTAATGTAAGGTATTTAAGAAAATATTTATAATAAAGTAATATTTAATTATTTTTATATTCTTAATTCCCGGAGAACCCCTTTAATCTGGCCATAAACACCAGCTTCCGACAACTATCATCGGAATTATCGAATTTCGGTATGATCGGTAGGCGGTGTAACGTGAATCAGGACAGCCATGGATTTCCACATGCCGATTCCTCATCTTCCGGTTGATAAGGAGCTGCCAAATATTTCCAGAAGCCGCTTATCTCCACACTGGAGATAGGGAATATAATATCCTGAACTTCCACAACCCATCCAGATGAAGAACATTACAGTAAGGGCCCTTTGACACGACCGTGGAGCACGGTCCGAGACGGTCTGTGAAAACCCGGACTGTGTTCCTTCTGAGGGCAGGAGCGCGCGGCGTCATTGGTTGCTATGACGCCGTGCGCTTCCTGAGGCCGCCGCTGTACAGTGATATGCTCTTTACTAGCGTGTACACTGTATCACTGTACAGCGGCGGCCTCAGGAAGCGCACGGCGTCACTGCCCTCAGAAAGAACACAGTCCAGGTTTTCACGGACCACCCCGGACCATGCTCCACGGTCGTGTGAAAGGGCCCTAATAGAAACTTTCAGGGCGAGATAACGTCCTATTTACCTTCCACAGGTCAGGGGGTCCTTCCAGAAGCTTAGCTCTCCTCTTACCGTAGGCCAGGGCCAAATGTAAGCACTCGGTGCCAAAATCCAGGTCATAGTCGGAGCACTGCGGAGGGAGAGCAAACAAGTCAGACAATTAACAGTAATCCGCCCGTCTTGTATGAGTCTGCGCCATTTCTGTCTGGAAGCAGTGACACGAGGAGACTCCCATCCCCCGGGCTACGGAGACTCAGATCTAATCAAGTCTTCTGCTTTACGAGAAACTCAATGGCAGCAATGCTGGCGGATATTGGCGGCTCGGAGGCTGGGAGTTCACTCCACTGATGGTGGAGGGTTTGGCTGCTGCCTTGAGAGGTGAAGAATTATAATACAGCAGTACATGATCGCTGGGCATGACCTCCAGCATCTGTCAGCAATCTACTAATCACTTAGCATGTAGCAGCGCTGAGCTGGCAAGGATATGTAGTGTCAGGTGCAGCAGCAAAGACAAATTTGTTATTCAGCGCAGCCCTTCAGGATATCAAAACTCATAAGATTGCAGGAAAATCTAACACAAGACGATCTCATAATGCAGTCACAAAGAGTTTAATGACAAATCCAACTCTGCTACATCTGCAAAAAAAAGGGGCAAAAAATATAAACTTATCCATAATGGAATGTATTATAGTAGTTATATTCTTGTACAAAGGAGCAGTATTATAGTAGTTATATTCTTGTATATAGGAGCAGTATTATAGTAGTTATATTCTTGTACATAGGAGCAGTATTATAGTAGTTATATTCTTGTACATAGGAGCAGTATTATAGTAGTTATATTCTTGTACATAGGAGCAGTATTATAGTAGATATATTCTTGTACATAGGAGCAGTGTTATAGTAGTTATATTCTTGTACATAGGAGCAGTATTATAGTAGTTATATTCTTGTACATAGGAGGCAGTATTATAGTAGTTATATTCTTGTACATAGGAGGCAGTATTATAGTAGTTATATTCTTGTACATAGGAGCAGTATTATAGTAGTTATATTCTTGTACATAGGAGCAGTATTATAGTAGTTATATTCTTGTACAAAGGAGCAGTATTATAGTAGTTATATTCTTGTATATAGGAGCAGTATTATAGTAGTTATATTCTTGTACATAGGAGCAGTATTATAGTAGTTATATTCTTGTACATAGGAGCAGTATTATAGTAGTTATATTCTTGTACATAGGAGCAGTATTATAGTAGATATATTCTTGTACATAGGAGCAGTGTTATAGTAGTTATATTCTTGTACATAGGAGCAGTATTATAGTAGTTATATTCTTGTACATAGGAGGCAGTATTATAGTAGTTATATTCTTGTACATAGGAGGCAGTATTATAGTAGTTATATTCTTGTACATAGGAGCAGTATTATAGTAGTTATATTCTTGTACATAGGAGGCAGTATTATAGTAGTTATATTCTTGTACATAGGAGGCAGTATTATAGTAGTTATATTCTTGTACATAGGAGGCAGTATTATAGTAGTTATATTCTTGCACATAGGAGCAGTATTATAGTAGTTATATTCTTGTACATAGGAGCAGTATTATAGTAGTTATATTCTTGTACATAGGAGGCAGTATTATAGTAGTTATATTCTTGTATATAGGAGCAGTATTATAGTAGTTATATTCTTGTACATAGGAGCAGTAATATAGTAGTTATATTCTTGTACATAGAAGCAGTATTATAGTAGTTATATTCTTGTACATAGGAGCAGTATTATAGTAGTTATATTCTTGTACATAGGAGGCAGTATTATAGTAGTTATATTCTTGTACATAGGAGGCAGTATTATAGTAGTTATATTCTTGTACATAGAAGCAGTATTATAAAAGTTATATTCTTGTACATAGCAGCAGTATTATAGTAGTTATATTCTTGTAGATAGGAGTAGTATTATAAAAGTTATATTCTTGTACATAGCAGCAGTATTACAGTAGTTATATTCTTGTACATAGGAGCAGTATTATAGTAGTTATATTCTTGTACATAGGGGGCAGTATTATAGTAGTTATATTCTTGTACATAGAGGCAGTATTATAGTAGTTATATTCTTGTACATAGGAGCAGTATTATAGTAGTTATATTCTTGTACATAAGAGCAGTATTATAGTAGTTATATTCTTGTATATAGGAGCAGTATTATAGTAGTTATATTCTTGTACATAGGAGCAGTATTATAGTAGTTATATTCTTGTACATAGGAGCAGTATTATAGTAGTTATATTCTTGTACATAGGAGCAGTATTATTATTGTAAGGAGTTATATTATCTTGTACATAGGAGCAGTATTATAGTAGTTATATTCTTGTACATAGGAGGCAGTATTATAGTAGTTATATCTTGTACATAGGAGGCAGTATTATAGTAGTTATATTCTTGTACATAGGAGCAGTATTATAGTAGATATATTCTTGTACATAGGAGCAGTGTTATAGTAGTTATATTCTTGTACATAGGAGCAGTATTATAGTAGTTATATTCTTGTACATAGGAGCAGTATTATAGTAGTTATATTCTTGTACATAGGAGCAGTATTATAGTAGTTATATTCTTGTACATAGGAGGCAGTATTATAGTAGTTATATTCTTGTACATAGGAGGCAGTATTATAGTAGTTATATTCTTGTACATAGGAGGCAGTATTATAGTAGTTATATTCTTGTACATAGGAGCAGTATTATAGTAGTTATATTCTTGTACATAGGAGCAGTATTATAGTAGTTATATTCTTGTACATAGGAGCAGTATTATAGTAGTTATATTCTTGTACATAGGAGCAGTATTATAGTAGTTATATTCTTGTACATAGGAGCAGTATTATAGTAGTTATATTCTTGTACATAGGAGCAGTATTATAGTAGTTATATTCTTGTACATAGGAGGCAGTATTATAGTTAGTTATATTCTTGTACATAGGAGGCAGTATTATAGTAGTTATATTCTTGTACATAGAAGGCAGTATTATAAAAGTTATATTCTTGTACATAGCAGCAGTATTATAGTAGTTATATTCTTGTAGATAGGAGTAGTATTATAAAAGTTATATTCTTGTACATAGCAGCAGTATTACAGTAGTTATATTCTTGTACATAGGAGCAGTATTATAGTAGTTATATTCTTGTACATAGGGGGCAGTTAATTATTTACATAGGGTTAATAGTTATATCTTGTACATAGGAGGCAGTATTATAGTAGTTATATTCTTGTACATAGGAGCAGTATTATAGTAGTTATATTCTTATACATAGGAAGCAGTATTATAGTAGTTATATTCTTGTACATAGGAGCAGTATTATAGTAGTTATATTCTTGTACATAGGAGCAGTATTATAGTAGTTATATTCTTGTACATAGGAGCAGTATTATAGTAGTTATATTCTTGTACATAGGAGCAGTATTATAGTAGTTATATTCTTGTACATAGGAGCAGTATTATAGTAGTTATATTCTTGTACATAGGAGCAGTATTATAGTAGTTATATTCTTGTACATAGGAGCAGTATTATTGTAGTTATATTCTTGTACATAGGAGCAGTATTATAGCAGTTATATTCTTGTACATAGGAGCAGTATTATAGTAGTTATATTCTTGTACACAGAAGCAGTATTATAGTAGTTATATTCTTGTACATAGGAGCAGTATTATAGTAGTTATATTCTTGTACATAGGAGCAGTATTATAGTAGATATATTCTTGTACATAGGAGGCAGTATTATAGTAGTTATATTCTTGTACACAGAAGCAGTATTATAGTAGTTATATTCTTGTACATAGGAGCAGTATTATAGTAGTTATATTCTTGTACACAGAGCAGTATTTAGTAGTTATATTCTTGTACAGAGCAGTATTATAGTAGTTATATTCTTGTACATAGGAGCAGTATTATAGTAGTTATATTCTTGTACATAGGAGCAGTATTATAGTAGTTATATTCTTGTACATAGGAGGCAGTATTATAGTAGTTATATTCTTGTACATAGGAGCAGTATTATAGTAGTTATATTCTTGTACATAGGAGCAGTATTATAGTAGTTATATTCTTGTACATAGGAGCAGTATTATAGTAGTTATATTCTTGTACATAGGAGCAGTATTATAGTAGTTATATTCTTGTACATAGGAGCAGTATTATAGTAGATATATTCTTGTACATAGGAGGCAGTATTATAGTAGTTATATTCTTGTACATAGGAGCAGTATTATAGTAGTTATATTCTTGTACATAGGAGCAGTATTATAGTAGTTATATTCTTGTACATAGGAGCAGTATTATAGTAGTTATATTCTTGTACATAGGAGCAGTATTATAGTAGTTATATTCTTGTACATAGGAGCAGTATTATAGTAGTTATATTCTTGTACATAGGAGCAGTATTATAGCCAGTTATATTCTTGTACATAGGAGCAGTATTATAGTAGTTATATTCTTGTACATAGGAGCAGTATTATAGTAGATATATTCTTGTACACAGAAGCAGTATTATAGTAGTTATATTCTTGTACATAGGAGCAGTATTATAGTAGTTATATTCTTGTACATAGGAGCAGTATTATAGTAGTTATATTCTTGTACATAGGAGCAGTATTATAGTAGATATATTCTTGTACATAGGAGGCAGTATTATAGTAGTTATATTCTTGTACATAGGAGCAGTATTATAGTAGTTATATTCTTGTACATAGGAGCAGTATTATAGCAGTTATATTCTTGTACATAGGAGCAGTATTATAGTAGTTATATTCTTGTACATAGGAGCAGTATTATAGTAGTTATATTCTTGTACATAGGAGCAGTATTATAGTAGTTATATTCTTGTACATAGGAGGCAGTATTATAGTAGTTATATTCTTGTACATAGGAGCAGTATTATAGTAGTTATATTCTTGTATATAGGATGCAGTATTATAGTATATTTTTGGTCACAGGGGGCAGTATGTCATTTATAAAAAAAAAAAAACAGAAAGAAGCAATCTATAACTCATTTAGATCTTATCTAGGATACATTGTTCCGTATATAGACATGTATGATAGTCACAGTCACCACCAGCAGGATGAGATATCAGCCACCAAACACATCCCTCCCCTCCCAGAAATGTTTCGGATGTTATCATTATCATTCCTCAGATAGCGGTATAGCAGGAAGTGTTCCAGGCTTCTGTCTCTCTAGGACGAGAGAGAGTTCCGCTTTTAGACAATTAGAGCCCTCATACTGTAGAAACTTTTCTTTTCATGAATGAGAGGAAGAGTGATCGGAAACAGCCGGCCAGAGATTGAGGATCTGGGTATCTTGATTGCTCCAAAGGTTAGAAGTTATCAATAGGAGACATTAAAGGTGTCGTCTGAGACTAAATAACTACGGTACATTTTTTTACAACACAGCCAAGGACTGTGAGATCCTGGAGGCCATGACATCACTAGAATGTGAATTTTACCGTGGCCTCAGAGGGGGATTTTTTGTGGATTTCACTCTCTGCATGGCCAGGGATGAAATCCGCTGAAGGAATCTGCCACACACCTGACATGATGCCTGTAGGTTTGTGTCTGGATTCGTTGCATGTAGATTGGATTTTTTTAAGCTCTCAGCCACTTTTGCTGCTACTGCAAAATTCTATGGAAATCCGCAACATTCCCACTATCTTTTTCTCTTTCCTTTCTCAGCTGCCACCTGACACCAGATTACTGAACAAGGTCTCCGAACCCCTGTTCTTCCAATAAGTGACAGCCTCAGAAGGTGGTCTGACGACTGCAGAATTGCCTGTTGACGCAGACTGTAGGACATCATGGTTCCCGCTCTTTTTTCGGCTGATGCATTAGCGCCCTGCGGGGTGTCTGTAATCTCGTTTCCGTTTCGCAGCTTGTTTTGATGAAACATATCTCTCGGCTTTCTTTCCTCTGGTGCCAATTCTAGCTTTAAAGTTGAGATGTCTTGGCATCTGCCACCTCCGTGGAGCTTGTTTATCCTGCTCGGTATAGGAAGGAAATTTTTATCTGATAGCGATCATGGAGCTGATGGGGGAAGATCCACAACAATGTAGAAGAGGAAGAGAACGTGGAGAGAGCTCCTCATATCGCATTCCACATCTTACATAGCTATGCGATGGGCTCCATTCCCGCGAAATAGAAAATAACATCCGATTCTCTATATCCACAGTGTAAACGAGTGCACCGGGCGGATGTACACCGCCCATCGTACCGTCTAGGATAATGACGGTTCGGATAATAAAGAAGAACTCTCGCAAAAAATTTAATCCTCTGTCCTGCTAGAAATGTACATGATGTAATCTGTAGTGAATGTCATTTTCTTACCAGTGTCTGTATTTGTGAGTTATATCTCCCTGGTATTTCTCATCTGTGTCATGTGACCAGCAATCAGACTCACCAGATAACACAACATTTTATGTGTGGACAGGAAGTCTATTTCTCTATGTATTCCTATGGGAGCCTCACTTTCAGTCTCATAGGAATGAATAGAGCAGTAACTGGCTTCATGTCCTGGGTCAGTTGGAGGTCAGGGAGTTGGTCACATGACCCAGCTACAATAAGAAGAGAGGGGATAACTCACAAATACAGTCTCTGATAAGAAGATTACATTCACTACAGATTATATCATGCAGCTTTCTAACAGGTGAGAGAATAAAACATTTTTGCAGGAGTTCTACTTTAAAGGGGTATTCTGGGAGTACAATACTGATGACTAGGGATGAGTGAATAGTCTTTGTATGGTACATACAAAGTCGATTCGCTAAAAACTGTACGGAATTCCCGCTCCATACAGCATTAGAATGTATTGGCTTCGATGAGGGAATTTGGGAATTAATTATTACTGTAAAAAACTCGAACTCGGGTTCGGTTCCTAGTGTTACCGTGGAACCCAACCCAAGTTCAGTACCAGAGTTTTTTACTGAAGTTATTACGCGTAGTCTCGTGCGACTTCGTGAAGTAATAACTTTGGCTCATCGGAGCCAATACATTGTTATACTGTACGGAGCTCCCACTCCGTACAGTATTAGAACTTAGTTTTTAACGAATCGACTTCGGATGTGCTTTCGGAAGTCGATTTGCTCATCCCTACTGATGACCTATGCTCATCATAGAACATCAGTGAGATCAGACTCACTCGGTTCCACCACCTACTAGACCGTGGCTTCTTTACACCATAACGAGCACAGCGCCGAACACTGGTATAGTGGCTGTGCTTGGTATTGCAGCCCAGGACTCAATAGGCTGCAAATAGGCCATATGACCGATGAACGTGACGTCACCGGCCTAGGAAGAGACGGGAGTCCGACCCCCACAATCAGATATTTCTCCCAGGACAGGCCATCAATATTGCACTCCTGGAAAATCCCTTTAACCACCTAACTGTTTTTCCCGAGTCCAGCTCGAGCAGTGTGAAAAGTAGCTAACTGGAGGGTGTGAGGGCTGCTTTAGACGGTGATATTTCCTCAATGGTAGCAGCTAGAAACATGCAACTGGTCTTTTCTGAAAGCTGACAGTCCAGGCCTTCATACAAGGAACATACGGGAATAATCGAGAGTAAAATCTGTTTTTACTTTCATTTTCAGCTGCATTCACAGCATCCCGACTATCAGTGATATCTTTCTCTGTCCTGAACATATTCATTGCATGAAAGCCTGAACTGTCAGCTTTCATACAAGACCAGTTGCAAGTTTCTAGCTTCTACCATTCAGGAGGTAGCAGCATCTACAGCAGCCCGCCCCCCCTCCAGGTAGCTACTTTTCCCACTGCTAGAGCTCCACTCTGGCAAAACAGTTAGGGGGTGAAGGAGGACCCATCACCTCTCCTGACACGTCTGTGTTAGTAACCCTTAAAACACGGGGTGTGGTTAGTGTCACATGATCTGCTGATTTCAGGACACATCTCACTGTCCTAAGGCATAATGGGACAGCAGACATGTAAGAAAACAGGAAGTAGGATTCAAGCATGGGGGATAAGAGAAAACTGCAAATGAGGTAAATGTAAAAAAAAATCCAAGGAGGAATGGGAGCGAAAGTGTTTGATGAAAATAATCTTTAGACTGAAAAGTAGTTGAATAAGTACAGCTCAATTCTTGATTGCAGCCTATTCCCCTGTGTTGTCCTGTTTCTTACTAAAAACCATGCAACATCTTTAAAGGGATTATCCAGGCCCTATAATGACCCCCATCCCCCCCAATACCCAGTCACCTCATATAGGTTATACTTACACCACTCCCTGGCACGAGGACAGGTAGGAAAGGAAAGGGGAGGGTGCCAATAGCAGGCCGTGATGGGGACGAGCCTCCCTAGCGTCGCTGGGAATGCTAGGGAGGCCCATCCCCTGCTATTGGCTGCTCTCTCTGTCGCCGGATGTTTTGATCCAAACAACGGGGAGATGCAGCAGTGGCCGTGCGAACATCAGGAGTGATGCGGGTACTGGGGAGCGGTTTAAGTATAACTTATATGAGGGGCCTGGGCATTAGGGGGGTAATTATAGGGGTTGGATAACCTTGCAAGTATTAACTGTCGGACTTGGGAGTAATTACCAATTGACGATGGACAGGCTGCTAGGCATGTCTGGAGCAGGATCAGACGAATGGAGATCGGGGGTGTCACCATTTTGTTACAGTCCACCAGGTTTCACAGAAATGCATAGCCCCTGCTTGCTACTTCCCCCAATATGATCATTGCTAGCCATGATCTAACCCAGCCATTTGCTGTCAGCTAGCAGATGGAGTAATCACCACAGGGGTTCTGCCTTCAAAGCTGGCCACATGTGTACAATTCACACCTCATCCAGCCAGCACGGTGGCAAAGTCCTCCTCCAGGAAAAACCCTTAGCAGGGGGCGTCAGCTTGATAGTCAGATCACTGAAATCCCAGACAGCACGGAACCAGGAGTTCATAAGGAATTATGAATTGCCCGTCTATCACAGGCATAAACCAGTTATATATTTGCAACATAGAAGCCCAGGCGCATGTCAGGAAGCGGAGATACAGAGATCTCCAAGCAATGTGTCTTGTTTGGTCTCTACCTGTAGCCGGAACCCAGGCGGAACTGTTGGTACCAGAACCATTTCCCTGTGACTTTCTGGTCTGGAGCTATGGGCCATAATGGGTTCTGTGGGTCTTCTAGCTACCAAAACTGGGAAGGGAGGGTGAACTCCTCTCGGAGGGAGAGAGGGGAGTGGCCACCTACAGGTGAAAAAGCCACCCAGGACAGAGGCCAGCGTCTTCTTCTGATAGGGGGTCACATCGACTAAATGTGCTTGGAGGGACCGTGGACCAACTGCTAACATCACTGCCCCCATGTGATTACAGCCAGGCCTTACAGCAGCCCCAGGACTCATCATAATCCAATGGACTACTCATCCACCTGGTAACTGACTATTGCTCTGTTTAACTCTGTTTGTACCATACCACCTGTATTTGCACATCAGACCAATGTATCCATTCTCTGTGTATATAGCATTTATGTATTGTGCCCTTAAGGCAATTAAATATCTAATTTAATCTTGTGCTGTTCTTGTATCTCGATCACGAATCCCCACGTCCATGTTTTTGGCATAATCTTATCTACCTGGGGGTGGTTCCTGCCTCGATATAATCCCGCTATTGGACCGGGCTTATATTAAACGAGGAAATGGTGGTAGTCTACCAGGCTCAGAAAGCTCTGTTTTCACTGGGGCAGTGAAAAGGCTCTTTCAGCTTGTCAGGGTTGTGAGCGAGAGTGGGGTTACGCCGGAGGTGCGTGGACCACTGCAGCTCACCCCTTGGCCTCCCTGTGCCTGCGTGGACAGGAGGCGTCTGTGTAAACTGTGCCAAGCTGACCTTACGTGCTCCTAGGAAGGCGTAACGTCACGTCTTGGTAACCAGTGACTCAACCACATCTCGTGAGCTCGACGTAGTGGACGTCTACGTGGTGCGGGTTTCTTCACACCTGCATATCAATCCAAATGACTTTCCAGCTGATTTCAATGCACTTTGATCCATCTCAATCAGTGGCTCCACTGCACAGATATTCATGCTTGTATTTTATGCAGTTCCTTCGTGCAACGAGGGTGTCGCCGTTGCCCCTCAATCTCCGCTCACTTTCCCTTCTGGTCACATCCCCCCTCCAGCAAGACTTGATGCCTAAGTTGGTCTTTTCCAGGTGCAAAGCAATGTCATTGGCGCATGCGCAGTACACACTCGTTCATTCCTGTAGCTGCACGTGCGTCGTTCCCTAGGGTGGGTATGCAGTTGTAGGAAGGGCCCTGTCACACAAAGCTGGGTGGGCATGGCGATAGATCGAGATGAGACAAAGTGCATTGAAATCGGCGAGCGAGTGCACGTCTAAAAAGGCACTCGGACTGATATGCAGGTAGGTGGTGACAGATTCCCTTTAAAGCTCCATTTCCAAGCTGAAAGCGGGCGCGCTGAGAGGCCTCGTGACTCTGTGTGCGGTTTGTTTTTGCAGGGTACATTTTAAAACTGCTTATGGCAAACATTCTTGGAGCCTGTCCCCCCCCCCCCCCCCAACGACAGGACTTATTTAATATCCTGGATCAGGTCCCAGTGCCAACAAGCTAATCAAATACAGAGCTATTTAACGAGTCAGGTTTATACATCAGACCACCGGCCTAGCTGGAAATTTGGTATCCATTATAACAACACGGCCAGGTTTTCGTTGGGGTTGGCAGCCGCTCCCGTGGAACATGTGTTTGAAGAACCAAGTTGTTTTTAGATTTAGTTCTCCATTATCAAATTTCCAGCTTCTTAATTCTCCGACGCACACAGAGCTGGGGATCAACGTTTTTTTTTTTGTAACTTTTTTTTTTTACTTTTTACAAATCCGTCTGTTTATTTGCCAATAAAACCCGATATATCGCGTGCGCCACTTGTTACCAGGGATTGAAACATCTAATACGGGACGGCAAAATAAGCAAATGAATGCCCCCGTGGGAACGGAGGAGAAACGGTTCATTTCCTCGCCATTAAAGGAAGAACTGGCTGCAGTGCCCGCGCAGATAGAGCAGAATTTGTTGCATCAAAGGCCCCCCACTCAAGGGTTCACTGGAGTATTAGTTACAATGGCGTGGCTTACATGAGATTTCAATTAATGTTATGGATGGTGTAATAAGCTCCTCCTGTGGGGTAATAAAACTACATTTAAAGGGACATGCCGCCAATGTTTCAGATGACACAACCTCTTTAAAAAGTATATGAGTTGGACAACCCCTTTAAATACTCCCTGTGATGTGAAGCACACTTACCTGCTCACCGATGCTCGGTTTCGGCTCTGTAGGTAGACCACTGTCTGCACAGTGCTTCTGTCTCCACCTAGCATGGATGAGGTCACGACCGATGACCTGTCCCCAAGCGACACGTGACCCAGTAGTGACTGCCACTTGGAGACACATCACCACTGTGACCAGTCATTGGCTGCAGCGACGCAAGTTCATGCCAGAAGTGCAGTGAAGACGGCGGTGGATCACAGAACCAGAACCAAGTGTTGTGGAGCAGGTAAGTATGTTTCCACTGGGCTTGATGGTATTAAAAAGTATATGAAGTTGGACAGCCCCTTTAGAAACTCACCTTATCAAACCCCCTACTTTTATTACAATGCTTCCCGGCCCCTGCTGGTCTCCACTTCCCGGCCCCTGCTGGTCTCCACTTCCCAGCCCCTGCTGGTCTCCACTTCCCGGCCCCTGCTGGTCTCCACTTCCCGGCCCCTGCTGGTCTCCACGTCCCGGCCCCTGCTGGTCTCCACTTTCCCGGCCCCTGCTGGTCTCCACTTCCGGCCCTGCTGGTCTCCACTTCCCGGCCCCTGCTGGTCTCCACTTCCCGGCCCCTGCTGGTCTCCACTTCCGGCCCCTGCTGGTCTCCACTTCCCGGCCCTGCTAGTCTCCACTTCCCGGCCCTGCTGGTCTCCCCTTTCGGTCCCTGCTGGTCTCCCCTTTCGGTCCCTGCTTGGTCTCCACTTCCGGTCCTGTTGGTCTCCACTTCCCCGGTCCTGTTGTCTCCACTCCCGCGGCTGGTCTCTCCACTTCCGGTCCCTGCTGGTTCCACTTCCCGGTCCCTGCTGGTCTCCACTTCCCGGTCCCTGTTGGTCTCCACTTCCCGGTCCCCTGCTGGTCTGCCACTTCCGGTCCCTGCTGGTCTCCACTTCCCGGTCCTGCTGGTCTCCACTTCCGTCTCTGCTGGTCTCACTTCCTGGTCCCTGCTGGTCTCCACTTCACGGTCCCTGCTGGTCTCCAATTCCCGGTCCCTGCTGGTCTCCACTTCCCGGTCCCTGTTGGTCTCCACTTCCCGGTCCCTGTTGGTCTCCACTTCCTGGTCCCTGTTGGTCTCCACTTCCCAGTCCCTGCTGGTCTCCACTTCCTGGTCCTCCCAACGCACAGAAAATGACCAATCAGACAAGACACAGCCGCAGCGAGGGATTGGCCAAACAGTCATCTCATGTGTGTCGAGGGAAGTAGAGACCGGCAGGGAACCAGGATGCTTGGGAACAGGGAAATCAAATTGTCACCTATGACGGTCCCATCCGTCATCTCCTGCCCAGTATTTACAATGTGAGCAGCTGAATGTGGGTGGGATTTCAGTATGATTGACAGCTCTACTCTCAACAAACAGTGAACAGATGTAGAAAGAAAATCCAACTGAACAAGCAGTGCAGAATAAGTAAGAGAAAGCACAGCACAAAAAAGTGCAAAAAATGTAAAAATTTTAATGAAGATTTAATCACTTCCATAATCTCAATAGCGATGTTTCTGCAGCATGTAACAATACTTCTTCCTTAATGGGGTTGGCTGTGAATTTCTGATGGTCCAACACTCGGCCCCCTGCCGATCAGTTGTTTCAGAGTATCCCTGGTGCTCCAGGCTAGAACCAGCGCCATCAACTGTGCAGTGGACAGAGCATGTAACTGCAACGCTGCTCCCATTCATTTCAATGGAAGCAGCTCTGCAGTAACCAGCCGCGACCACTACAAAATGGAGAGAGACGTGTATTTACAACCGCGTAGTGAGGTGTCGGACCCCAGCAAACCACATAATGATGGCCAATCTTGACCTCTTACTACCCTAGACCACCAGGGATGCTTGTAATAGACCTTTCCCTACTGTAGACCACCAGGGATACTGGTATTAGTCTTTTTACTACCCTAGACAACCAGGCATGCTGATATGACACCTTTCCCTACACTAAACCAAAAAGAATGCTAGTATTAGACCTTTCCTACCCTAAACCACCAGGGATGCTGGTACTAGACTTTTTACTACCCTAGACCACCTGGCATGCTGGTATTAGACCTTTCCCTAACCTAAACCACCAGGGAAGGTGGTATTTGATTTTCCCTACCCTACACCACCAAAAATGCCTTATTAGACCTTTCACTGCCCTAGACCACCAGGGATGCTAGTATTAGACCTTTCCACCAGGGATGCTGGTACTAGACTATTTACTACCCTAGACCACCTGGCATTGGTATTAGATCTTTCCCTACCCTAAACCACCAGGGAAGGTGGTATCAGACTTTTCCCTACCCTACACCACCAAAGATGCTGTATTAGACCTTTCACCACCCTAGACCACCAGGGATGCTGGTATTAGACATGTCACTACATTAGACTACTAAGATTGCTATCATTAACCCATTCACCCACCACAGTCTACCAGTGAAAATATGCATTAAACTCAAGCTACCCTAGACCACCAGGGATGTCAGAACATTTGGGCCACCATTCTGTTATGTCACGGGGCCGAGAAAGTCTATGTTCAGGCCTATAAATATTTCTAGAACATGAGAGGTCCAAATAGGAGTAGAAGTCAACCGTTGGTAAAGTGTCTTCTACTTTATGATCATTCTCTATTAAATATTCGGATTTCTTTCAAGTTTATACTTCCCATACTATAAAACCAGCAGCAAAAATTAGACTGTAATTTAATGTGGATGCATTTTAAATTACCGGCTAAATGTAAATCTCTGCTTAGGGAACATACAAAAACACAACTTTTTTTCCTCCTCCGATTTCCTACATCATTTCTCTTGAGTACGAGCCTCACGATTCTTGTTTCCCGCTGCAAGCCTGGCCTTGCCCCCATTCATATGGCAGCAGCAGACACTCAGTAAAAAAAAATAACTCATTCCATAAAAACAACATGTACTATATATTATCCCGGGTTCCGGTTTATGCATCTCGCACAATGGAAATGCGGATATGTATGTTTTGTGGAACAAAATATGATGAGTGATCTGGAAATGATCGAGCTTGATGATTATTGTGCCTACAAATACAAAAACATCCAGCACAAAAAGTGCCTGCGGTATGTACAAAACTGAATAAATACAAAAATGTCAAAAAAAATGAGGTGGGGGGGAGGGGGGATGTTGGACAATTAAATTACCACCGGTACTTAAATATAAAAAATGATGTACTTAACAATAATGTTTATGAAATAGTATATAGATTATATGTGTAATAATAAAGTGAATTATAAAAAAAGATTTTCACCAAATACAATTTTTAAACATTTTTCTAAAATTTTCTAATAATATTAAAAATTTAAAAGAGGGCCCAATAATATTTGCAGACCCCAGATAGGATCGAAAAGCAGGAACTTTATTATTAACAGTAATATTCTCCAGCAGATAAGTTGATGAAATGGTCACCTACTTGATGTCTTCACTTTTATCCCAACAAGGAATGAAACTACCGTATTTACGCTTTATAAGACACACCTGATGACACCTAGGTTTAGAGACCTAACATCACACCCTCATATCAGACCTCAGATCAGAACCCCATATTAGACCACAGATTAGAAACCCATACCAGTCCTTAGATAAGAACCCCATATCAGACCACAGATCAGACTACTATATTAGACCTCAGATTAGAAACCCATATCAGACCTAATATCAGACCCCCATATCAGACCTTAGATAAGGACCCCATATCAGAGCAGATGTCAGACCCCCATATCAGACCTTAGATCAGAACCCCATATCAGACCTGAGATCAGACCCCCATATCAGACCTCGGATCAGAACCCCATAATCAGACCTCAGATTAAAACCCTATATCAGACCTCATATCAGACCCCCATATCAGACATCATATCAGAACCCCATATCAGACCTTGGATCAGAACCACTTATCAGACCTCAGATCAGAACCCCATATCAGACCTCAGATCGGAACCCCATATCAGACCTCAGATCGGAACCCCATATCAGACCTCAGATTGGAACCCCATATCAGACCACAGATCAGACCCCCATATCAGACCTGAGATCAGACCCCCATATCAGACCTCAGATTGGAACCCCATATCAGACCTGAGATCAGAACCCCATATCAGACCTGAGATCAGACCCGCATATCAGACCTGAGATCAGAACCCCATATCAGACCTGAGATCAGACCCCCATATCAGACCTCGGATCAGAACTCCCCATATCAGACCACAGATAAAAACCCCATATCAGACCTTGGATCAGAACCACATATCAGACCTCGGATCAGAACCCCATATCAGACCTCAGATTGGAACCCCATATCAGACCACAGATCAGACCCCCATATCAGACCTGAGATCAGAACCCCATATCAGACCTGAGATCAGACCCCCATATCAGACCTCGGATCAGAACCCCTCATATCAGATCACAGATAAAAACCCCATATCAGACCTTAGATTAGAACCTCATATCAGACCCCCATATAAGAGCACATATGAGACCACAGATCAGACCCCCATATAAGAGCACATATCAGACCACAGATCAGACCCCCATAACAGACCTCAGATTAAAATCCTATATCAGACCTAATATCAGACCCCCATATCAGAGCACATAGCAGACCCCCAGATCAGACCTCAGATTAAAATCCCATATCAGACCTAATTTCAGACCCCCATATCAGAGCACATTTCAGACCCCATATCAGATCGCAGATCAGACTTCCATATCAGACCTCAGATTAGAACCTCATATCAGACCTCAGATTAAAATCCCATATCAGACTCCAGATCAGACCCCCATATCAGACCTCAAATAAAATCCCATATTAGACCTAATTTCAGACCCCCATATCAGAGCACCTTTCAGACCCCCATATCAGATCGCAAATCATACCGTCATATCAGACCCCCATCAGATCTGCAGTCAGCGCTCCCCCGTGCCTCCTGCATATTAGTGAGCGCTGGATCTAGCTCTGTTAGAAAGGGATTGTCATATATTATTTTATACTATATATTATATGATGTCTGATTTACATTTTTTTCACATTAATCACGGGATAACCCTCCTTAGCAAATCATTTTTGGCACAAGTCCTATTCCATGCACTAATTATTTAGTTTCCCTCGAAGGGCCCAACAAAAAGACTGGTTGGGGGGGGACCACACAGATAATCGGCCACACACATCAAATCAATAATAATCTGTGTGTCTATGGTGACAAAACAACTATTGGTTTTTATTACTTTCATTACTCAGGACTGACAGTTTATATAAGATCAAAGGCTTCATTTCGTATGATATTGCGCAGAATCTTCACTTAATTATTCTTTTTTTTTTTTTTTTTTCCATTTAAATCGAAATCACAAAGTCATGAAAACATAAAATGAAATTACTTGTTCGGGGTCAATTTATCTCCAGGGACAAATGAGGGGAGAGGAAGCTCCCAATTAGCATATCTGAAAAGAAATCAGTTTTTCAGACACTACTGTTTTTCCGAACTTATGGAATGCAGTCTGCATCCGATTAGACAAAGCAAACAAGTCTCCCAAGATCATGAGGCAGGAAGACAAGAAGAAGCAGGAGCCTGATGAAGAGAACTCCGAGGTTACTGTGACCCAGGAGTCCTAAAAAGAACTGTCCCTTCATTGGACGCATTCGGACAATCAATTCCGAGATGAAGAATTTTCCATAGATCCCACACTTCAAAGGGACAGTCCCAGAACTATCTGACAAAAAGGTCACAATCAGCCCAAATTTTCTACCAGGACAAAAAAAAGCTAAAAATAAAGTGTAAAAACTATTTGGCACACCGTAAAAACACATGTTCTGCCAGGGATGCTTGTTTTTCCCAGTGGAGAGAAGGTAATAAGCCGTTGTTGGACCCCCTGACAGAGGGATATCTCTCAATGTAGAAATCCATGACCCACACATAGGGCAGCCACCCCGCCGGGATTTTAGTGGCCCTGCCGGTACCGGTATTTTTTTTCTACCGGCAATGTTAATTGCTGGTATTTTGTTACAGAGACTGCTACTAATAAGCGCTTCCATTGAGGAGCGCTCATTAGTGCAGCCTTTATAAAAGACCCCCCACTCCCAGTTATTTAAAAACAAAGAAAAAAGGCACTCACCTCCCCCATTTACTTGCGCTGCTGACTGGAGCAGAGAAGGGGGCACTAATGAGGGGCCGTTTTTCTAACTGGGGGCTGTAATGGGGGCATTATTCTAATTGGGAGCACTATTCTCCCTGAGGGGCACTAATGTGGGCATTAATATTACTGGGGACAGTATTAATTCCGAGGGGCACTAATGGGGACATTACTATTAGGGCGAATTATTCTAAATGGGGCATTATTCTAACTGGGGGCACTAACGGGGGCATTATTCTAAATGGGGGCTCTAATGAGGACATTATTCTAAATTGGGGCACTAATGGGGGCATTATTCTAACTGGGGGCTGTAATGGGGGCATTATTCTCCCTGGGGGGCACTAATGTGGGCATTAATATTACTGGGGACACTAATGGGGACAGTATTAATTCCGGGGGGCGCTTATGGGGGCATTATTATTACTGGGGGGCATTATTCTAACTGGAGGCACTAATGGGGGCATTATTCTAACTGGGGGCTGTAATGGGGGCATTATTCTAATTGGGGGCACTAATAGGGGGCATTATTGTCCCTGGGGGCACTAATGGGGGTATTATTACTGGGGACAATAATGGAGACAGTATTAATTCTGGGGGCGCTAATGGGGGCATTACTATTACTGGGGGGCATTAATATTATTGGAAGCCACAGTATGACAGCGACTTAACATCCTGTGTGAAGCCACGCCCCCACATCCACACCCCCTTTGCGGTGTGGCTTAACTTGATCGGTATTTTTTTTGGGGGGAAAGGTGGCAACCCTACCCACACACCTTGTACAGTCTATGGCTAACTGGATTAAAGAGGTTGATTCATCAAAGACAACCCCTCTAAGATGGCAGCCTCTACAGCAAACCACTAATGGTTCCAGCTTCCTGAAAATGGCTGTGGCCACTGCAGGGGAAGGGGCCAAACAAATGAATGTATATGTATTAAAATGACATCTTTCTATTGCCTGTAAGTTAAACAGCTGCAGAGATATCTGCATTTTTATTCATATGCAAATAAGCACATTGTAGCACCAGGGTGTAGGGCTGAATCCTTACAGCACCACTTTCGTAAAACCCCTGTGCGTCACACACTCCCCGCTCCAATTGATTGACAGGGTTAGATGGTGAGGGCACAGCTGTGTCCTAGCATGTACATATCATATACACTGCTTACTATAGCTTTACCATGTTGATAACAGAGGTTTTCTATACTTAGAAACTTATTACTGGTTTATTTACAAGCACGATATGTGATTATAAAGAAACCAGTAACCAGTAGCATTAATGATGTAAGTACAGAAAACCACTCTGCTCAATATGATAAGGCTGTAGCCAGGAGGTAAGTGTTCAGCCCTAGGCGAGACGTTTAGATTTTTTTTCAGGTTTTTTTTTCTCCCTCATTTAACCCATAATAAAATTCTATAGCCTTACTATATTGAGAATAGAAGTTTTCTATGCTTAGAAAGCTAATACATATGGCTGGTACAATACAGTATATGATTATAAAGACACCAATAATATGTATTATTGGCTTTCTAAGTACAGAAAACCTCTGATTCTCAATATTGTAAGGCTATAGCCTTTTATTAACAAAATAAAGAAAAAAATGTAGCTGTCTCTCCTGGGATTTGAACTTGGGACATCTACATGCAAGCCTAACCACTTACCTCCAGAAAGCTAACAAATATTACCAGTTTCTTTATAATTATATATTGTGCCTGTGAATAAACTAATAATATGGTTTAGCTTTCCAAACATAGAAATCCTCTATTCTCAACATGGCAAGGCTATAGTAAGTAGTGTATATGCTATGTACATGCTAGAAGACAGCTCCAGGATACAGCTCTGCCCTCAGCATGCTGATGTCTAACCCTGTCAACCAAGGGGAGAGTGTGTAGAATAGAGAGGTGTTACCAAAGCAGTGCTCCAAGCATTCAGGCCCATCCCCTGATGCTCCAAAATGCTAATTTGCATATGAACCAAAAGCAGATATCTCTACAGCTGTTTAACATACAGGCAAAAGAAAGGTATTGTTTTAATCAGCATGAACCCTACCAAGTAGTATGCCTGGTTTAATAGGGTTGATCATGCTGACAGAGGCTCTTTAAGTCAGGAACAAATCCAGGAGTCTCCAATGGGAAAGGGTTCAGGCTGCGACAAACCAAAGAATGAAACTAAATAAAAATCTTACCAGAAGACGGTGCACTGATGTTCTTGCAGATTCTGGTTTTCTATGCTTAGAAAGCTAATACATATTGCTGGTAAAATATATGATTATAAAGACATCAGTAACATGTATTAGCTTTCTAGTTTTGTATAATGTATAAAGTTAAACCGCTGTATTCCAATTTTTGAGAGGAGTCATGGGGGCGGAGGTACTCACCTGAAGAGTAGCCCTGGCCAGTCCTTCCTGAGTTGATTGATGTCTCACAAGTACATCACCAATGCACTATGCTGGCTACGCCATCAATGAATTACCTGTGGGACTTCAAGTCAAAAGTGG
This sequence comes from Rhinella marina, assembly GCA_900303285.1. NCBI lineage: Eukaryota > Metazoa > Chordata > Amphibia > Anura > Bufonidae > Rhinella > Rhinella marina. The sequence goes on along the minus strand of ONZH01007229.1, from coordinate 65,215 downwards.
GAGTGGCCAGAGTGACTCTTCAAAAAAACGGTTCTGCCCCGGTGACTCCTCACATAAATTAGAATACAAAGCTTTAACTTCCTTTCCTGCATGACGCTAAATCTAGCAGAATAAACATCTTTCTGAAGCTGTCACCGTCCTGGACAACAAGTTGGTTGACAATTTTGGGGACGATGACAGGTTCCCTTTAACAAGCTCAGCTAGAATGCACCTTACAGACACGGGTGACCAGATAGATCATTTTTTTATAAACCTGCTGCGGCGACATCATCATGGAGGGCCGCCACGGCCTGCAGCACGACCATCATTGTCCTTGAGCAGGAGCATAGCGCTAGAGTGGGTAACGCTTCTTTTTGGTTATGTTCACACGACAGATTTTTAAAAGGAGAGGCATCTGTGTGTGTTTTTTTCAGCCTTTTTTGTGCATTTTTTTTACATGTTTTTATTTGACGCTTACTTCAATACAAAGCCGCCAAAGATAGGACGCGCTGCTTCTTTTTTCAACGTGGTAACAAAAAGTCCAGCTTCCACTGAAATAAATGGCAGGCTGTTTGGAGAAACGCACCAAAATCAGCACCAAAGGCTTCAGTGTGAACTGGCCCTTAGGGTTTCCATTCATTGCAGTGGTGGACACGGCCTGGATGAAAACTGCTACATGATACCTGCGTTATATTACTGCCTCCTGAGTAGGAATAAATGGCTCATTAAGGGGTTAAAAACAGTTCACATGTTTAGGTGAAGGTTAGGAGTACTTCGTCTGCCTGGATTTTATACACGGACATCTGACTCATCCTCCGAATAAAAGTTTTCAATTATTTCAGGAGATGTCAGAAACCATCAGGATCAGGGAAGATCAAACACGTGGCTGGTTACTCGGCAGATGATGTGCATGCGATATTTCCCTTTAATGCTCCTTATTACAATTATGCCCTTTCCCCTTTGAAGTCGGGGTTTGTGCATTTAGTAGACAATTTAATTACGTCGTTTCGGCGCGATTTCATAACTGGTTCCGTGTCTCTGTTTGCACGGGTTTAATCGCTTAATACAACTGTGACCGTTTTTCCAGGGAGAAGTCACCAGAACCAGATGTATACGGAGGAACGCTCTGCAGACGTAGAGTTATATAGGAGATCGCGCCCGTCCGGGAATAATATAGGAATTGACGTGAAACGTAACATGAAGCCCTCACTAATGGCAGATATGTAGATACGGTTTACATGAAGTATGGAGACTACGGGTGAGGTCTACAATAGGAGCTCTACTGGCTGACGGCTGACTAATATAAGAAATTTAAAGGGGTTCACAAATAAAGTCAGAGTTAATAGAGGGGATGACCGATATTCATCACCACAATCAAAAAGTCAGAGGGAAGAGCAACTTCAAAGAGCGTCTCTTACTGTGGAGGACCTAATCTGTCTGATTTCTATAGGTACCATGCAATACTTCATTTCCCCAGTGGTGGCACTGCAGAGTAATTAAACGCTCACTGCTGATCGCTGGTGGTCTCAGCTGACAAACACCCTGTGATCAGAGGAACCTTTTAACAAAAAGGGATTGTCCAGTGTAGAAAGAGGGATACAATGCGATCAAGGACACTGCATATACCTCTGGGTAACAAAGCAGCCAGGTAGCATATATTGCTGTAAGTGACCAAGGACCATATAGTGCATATACCACTGTATATTCCTCTGGGTGACCATGTATATACTGTACCACTGCACCATCATATATCGGGTAATCACACTATTTCATATGCCACTGGATGAGCAAATACACCACATATAAGAGGGTCTGGTCTCTGGTCTATATAAAGGGAGATCTGGCCTGGGGTTTGTATAGTGGGGGTCTGACCTGCAGTCTGCATACACTGGGTCGGTCTGGGGTCTTTATATAAGAGTGTCTGGTCTATGGTCTGTAAATATAGAGGGGTCTGTATCGTGGTATTTGCTGAAGGAGGACATATATACTATTAGTGATTCCAATGTTGTAGGTTGGGGGCGTGTCCTATATAAATGGGCGTGCCCTAAATAAAACATTCAGCATGGCTCGCAACAAGCGCTGCTTTTTCAGAATTTCCTCACTTCCCTTTAGAAGTCAGCAAGTAAGTTGTATGATAGCCCCACCCCCACTCCAGAGGGTACTATCACCCCCATTATCCTGGCGCTGTATAAAGTCTGTATCCTCTTTACTCCATAATTGCAGAACGTCCAATACATAAAATACAAAGTTTATGAGCCAAAAGCACTTACGTTCCAGGAGTTTAAAGGCGACCATAAAACGCAACATCTGCATTACAGAAAGTATGTGACCCCTGCTCAAGACGAGGGAAACTGCGGTGTTAACCCCTTCAGGAGCACGACTATGGCAGAACATACAGTACAGACCAAAAGTTTGGACACACCTTCTCATTCAAAGAGTTTTCTGTATTTTCATGACTATGATAATTGTAGATTCACACTGAAGACATCAAAACTATGAATTAACACATGTGGAATTATAGACTTAACAAAAAAGTGTGAAACAACTGAAAATATGTCTTATATTCTAGGTTCTTCAAAGTAGCCACCTTTTGCTTTGATTACTGCTTTGCACAATCTTGGCATTCTCTTGATGAGCTTCAAGAGGTAGTCACCTGAAATGGTTTTCACTTCACAGGTGTGCCCTGTCAGGTTTAATAAGTGGGATTTATTGCCTTATAAATGGGGTTGGGACCATGAGTTTGTGTTGGGCAGAAGTCAGGTGGATAACACAGCTGATAGTCCTACTGAATAGACTGTTAGAATTTGTATTATGGCAAGAAAAAGCAGCTAAGTAAAGAAAAACGAGTGGCCATCATTACTTTAAGAAATGAAGGTCAGTCAGTCCGAAAAATTGGGAAAACTTTGAAAGTGTCCCCAAGTGCAGTCGCAAAAACCATCAAGCGCTTACAAAGAAACTGGCTGACATGAGGACCGCCCCAGGAAAGGAAGACAAGAGTCACCTCTGCTGCGGAGGAGAAGTTTCATCCGAGTCACCAGCCTCAGAAATCGCAGGATAACAGCAGCTCAGATTAGAGACCAGGTCAATGCCACACAGAGTTCTAGCAGCAGACACAATCTCTACAACTGTTAAGAGGAGACTGTGTGCAGCAGGCCTTCATGGTGGAAACCACTGCTAAGGACAGGCAACAAGCAGAAGAGAACACAAGGAATGGACATTAGACCCAGTGGGAATCTGTGCTTTTGGTCTGATGAGTCCAAATTTGAGATCTTTGGTTCCAACCACCGTGTCTTTGTGCGACGCAGAAAAGGTGAAGGGATGGACTCTACATGCCTGGTTCCCACGTGAAGCATGGAGGAGGAAGGTGTGATGGTGTGGGGGGGGGGCTTTGCTGGTGACACTGTTGGGGATTTATACTGAACCAGCCATGGCTACCACAGCATCTTGCAGCGGCATGCTATTCCATCCGGTTTGCATTTAGTTGGACCATCATTTATTTATCACAGGACAATGACCCCAAACACACCTCCAGGCTGTTGTAAGGGCTATTTGACCAAGAAGGAGAGTGATGGGGTTGCTACACCAGATGACCTAGGCCTCCACAGTCACCAGAACCTGAACCCAGTCCGAGATGGTTTGAGGTGAGCTGGAGCGCAGAGTGAAGGCAAAAGGGCCAACAAGTGCTAAGCATCTCTGGGAACTCCTTCAAGACTGTTGGAATACCATTTCAGGCGACTACCTCTTGAAGCTCATCAAGAGAATGCCAAGAGTGTGCAAAGCAGTAATCAAAGCAAAAGGTGGCTACTTTGAAGAACCTAGAATATAAGACATATTTTCAGTTGTTTCACACTTTTTTGTTAAGTATATAATTCCACATGTGTTAATTCATAGTTTTGATGCCTTCAGTGTGAATCTACAATTATCATAGTCATGAAAATACAGAAAACTCTTTGAATGAGAAGGTGTGTCCAAATTTTGGTCTGTACTGTATGACTAAACTCTGTGTATGGCAGATTCCCATTACAGGGGGAATGAGGGATATGGATGTAACCAGAGGGGGAAGGTGTCGCTGGATCGGGAGAGGTCTATCCTAAATTACCTACAGAGGCACATCTCACAAGGATCTCATCAGCATCCACTGACTGAAAAGGGGTTGTTAAAGCTGAATATCCCCTTTAAAACACATACATAGTCACATCATACCTTTTACTCCATTCACATCCAAAGCTGCTCCGAAAATTTTCTTTGCAACCAGTAAAAAAATGATTTCTCTTCCCACGCCGGCGGACATGTGATCAGCCAGTTTAGTTCTGACATTTGAGCTCCCACAATGCACTGCACTCTGCTAACAGGAATCCAGTAGACTTCCTTATGGATGCAGCTTTGGATGTGACCAGAGTAGAAAAAGTAGGAAATTTTAATTGTGACTGCAGCCGGTTTACGATAGTAGATGACCCCCATATGAACCCCTATATACTTCAATGAGAGGACAAGTTGGCTCATGTTCATACGACCACACAAGAGCCGCCTGAGGCCTGGACATGAACCCCTGGAGCTCGCACTCACCTGAAGGTACGCCTGATAGATGACATCAAACAGAAAGGCTTGTGGCATTTCACTGGCCCGGTGCTTCGCTCGTTCCAGGGAGTGGTCGAGGCATCCATCTGAGGACGGGGCAATAACCGTGGACACCAAAGGTCGCACTGCCCCAGCGGCCTGCGGAGGAAGGACGGACAGGGGTGAGACTATAACAATCCAATACGGAGCACAGCATGAAGCCGGGGCCTGGAAGGAAAGGCTGCAACTACTGTGCAATCTACAGATGTAGCAGAGCTGAGTTATCTGCTATTACAGCTCATCCCCATGCAATCAATGGGACTGAGCTGCAATACCGGCAACAGCCTATTGACAAAGGTGGCGCTGTTTCTGTATAAAAAGCAGTCCCTGTTTGTAATTACACATACACATTGAATGGGGCTGGATCTGTGGCATGACAATCTACAGATCCGCGTAAGGTAAGGATTTCATGGCTAATATACATCTCATATCTATCTATCTATCTCATATCTATCTATCTATCTAATTATCTATCACATATCTATTATCTATCTATCTCATATCTATCAATTCAATTCAATTCAATAAAGCTTTATTGGCACGTCCAAGTAAAACATTTAGCATTGCCAAAGCAAAAAGAAATAATAATAGGTATTGTGGAGGGGGGTTTGATGTGGGAATTAGGGGGTGGATGTTTGGTTAAAGGGGCAGTATAGCAGTATAATAGTCCATGGTGTAGGGGCAGTATAGGGGTATAATAGTCCATGGTGTAGGGGCAGTATAGGGGTATAATAGTCCATGGTATCTCATCTTCCTCTTAGTTGGTGGCAGGTGGAGACATATTGGGCAGCGATCTCCACAGTTGACTCCTCTTCCCCCAGTAGGATGTGGAGTTTTCTTTTCTCTGGAAGTATGTGGCCCTCAAGGGTGAGTATTTGCTGCAGTGTAGCAGGAAGTGGGCCTCGTCCTCCAGGGCCCCCTGCTCACAGTGCTGGCACTGTCTGCTCTCCCGCGGCTTGTATGTCTGCCTGTGCCACCCCATCTCCATCTCCAGGCTGTGTGCGCTCAGTCTGTACAGGCTCAGGGTCTGTCTGTGTTTGGGGTGGGGTTTCCTCTCCAGGTAGGGCCGCATGGTGTAGTCCATTTGCAGTGATTGGTATATGGTGAGTTTCTGGTTGGTGTCTATTTCTCTTCTCCATTCCTCTATGTATCGCTCCTTGCAGCTCTCTATGACCCCCTTTATTTGTGATTTGTTCAGGGCATGTTGGGGGTTATGGTTGGACAGGCAGCTGACACTCGGTTGGAGGGCGTAGGGTTTGCGCTGGGCCCTGAGGTTCAGTCAGGCTTGGTGGTGGTAAGAGCCGTGGCTGCTGCCCTGTATGTGTGTCCAGAATGATATCTCCCTCTTCTGCACGGTGAACCATAGTGGAAACCTGCCCAGCTCTGCCTGGCACGCCATGTTGGAGGTACTGCGATGGACTTGGAGAAGGTATTTGCAGAACTCTAGATGGAAGGTCTCTGTTGGGCTGGAATCCCACTTTGACTGGTCTGGGTAGGTGGCCGGGCCCCACACCTCACTGCATAGAGCAGGATCGGGGCGATGACACTGTCAAATATTTTCATCCAGACCCTCACTGGAGGTTTGAGATGGTGCAGTTGCCTTCTGATGGCGTAGAAGGTTCTGCAGGCTTTTCCTTTCAGTGTTTCTATTGCTGCTTTGAAGCTCCCTGATTGGTGAAGCTCCAGCCCCAGGTAGGTGTAGCTGCTGGTTTTCTCCAGTGTGGAGCCATTTATTGTGAAGGAAGGAATGGAGGCTTTATTCTGACCCTTCCTCTGGAACACCATGACTTTGGTCTTCTTGTGATTGATGGGTAGAGCCCATGTGGTGCTGAATTTTTCCAATACTGCCAGGCTGTCTTGGAGGCCTCTCTCTGTTGGGGACAGCAGCAGGAGGTCATCGGCATACAGCAGGAACTTCACCTTGCAGTCATGCAGGGGGAGGCCTGGTGTTGAGGAGGCCTCCAGAGCTGCAGCCAGTTCATTGATGTAGATATTGAAGAGTGTTGGGCTCAGGCTGCAGCCTGTCTGACCCCTCGGGCCTGCTGGAAATAAGCCGTCCTCTTCCCGTTCACCTTCACGCTGCATTGGTTCCTGGTGTATGAGCTCTTGATGACATCATATGTTCTCCCTCCTATTCCGCTCTCCAATAGTTTCAGGAACAGGCCCGGGTGAATATCTAATTATCTATCACATATCTATCTATCTCATATCTATCTACTTATCATCTATCTATTCTATCTATCTTATCATCTATCTATCTATCTCATATCTATCTATCTATCTATCTATCTATCTCTATCTATCTATCTATCTATCTATCTATATCTATCTATCTATCTATCTCATATCTATCTACTTATCATCTATCTCATATCTATCTATCTATCTATCTATCTATCTATCTCATATCTATCTACTTATCATCTATCTATCCATCCTTATAGTTTTTACCTGGAAGGCTCCTTTCACTCATTTAAAGGGGTTGCAGCGATGACATCACAGAACCTCTGCGGCCCGTCGCTTTCTATACATCTAGGCGTCACTTGAACTGAGGCCAGTGATTGACTGCAGCAGGCAGGTAAACGACGCATGTGACACCATGTGACAGGACCTGTAGGCACCACCAGAGCTGCGGCACTGGAGCAGTGAGTAGTTTAACTGGTAAATACTGGTTCATTTTTTATGTTGTTTAATTCCCTGTCCTTACACAGCTTTCTGAAAATCCCAGACAATCCCTTTGGAATCTGATTTCTGTAAAGGATTTTAGAAATATTATAGGGGGGGGCGTGTCCTCATTTTATGACCTCATCTATCAGCCAGAGCACAGTGGTCGCAAAAAGCATCTCCCTTTCTCTTTTCCCTCACTATGTAATGCATCACTTCCCCCGTGGTGGCACTGCAGGAAAACCGAACACTTGCCGCCGGGTGTAAGCATACATTACAGTTACGGGTCCACAATATACGGGCACTGGTCGCATGAATGGGTCCGCAATCCGGAAGGTACGGAGCGGTGTGAAGTGGAGGCATGGAGCAGAAGCCCCTCTAAGGAGCGCTTCCATGGGATTTCGGTCCGTGAATCCGCACCACGAAAAAAAAAAAATAGAACATGTTCTATTTTTTTACGGGACCCAATAATTCTTGCGGATTGTGGACTCATTCAAGTGAATGGGTCTGCATTGCCCGTGCATTGCGGATCGCAAGAGAACTCCAGATCCAATCAGTATTCGGTGTGACCGCCCTCTGCCTTCAGCATCAGGTCTTCTAGACACTTGTACACAGTACATGAAGGAACTTGGCAGGTTGTTCCAGACGTCTTGGAGAACTGACCCCAGATCCTCTGTAGATGCAGGTTTGCTCAGATCCTTCTGTCTCTTCATGTAATCCCAGACTGGATGATGATGAGATTAGGGCTCTGTGGGGGCCACATCTTCACTACCAGGACTCCTTGTTCTTAAACTGAAGATAGTTCTTCAAGACATTAGCTGGATGTTTGGGGGTTGTTGTTCTGCTGCAGAATAAATTGTCAGCCAATCAGAAGCCTCCCTGATGGTATTGTATGATGTGGTTGTGTGCATGAGGCCTTAGAGTCTGGAATCTGCCGCAATACTTTATACTGCAGCTCTGCTTATTCAGATGCTGATTATAAACACAAGCTCAACATTAAGTCAGTATCACACAGAAAGAAAGCGGGAGCCGGAAGTGCGGATTTAAAGGGCCTATAAGAAGAATCGACCCTATTCACCAGGCATACTGTCTACAGAGTAGCTATAGGGGTAGCAGAGGAAGTGGTTGCTTTGGGACCCGACCTCAGAAGGGGCCCACCCAGGAGGAGGACTAAAAGATTTTATTGTCTGGGTCCCCTCAGCAGTATTACACAATTACATTATATATATTAATAGTAGGGGCCTGGTCTGAGAGAGCCATCTTGACTAGTCACAGGAGTGGGGGTTGCATGGGAGTAGGGGGGTGCAAAGAAGTTGCTGGAGGGGGGACCCCAGTCAAAAATTTGCTGTGGGGCCCTGTCATTTCTAAGTAAGCCACAGACTGTCTAGTGCTGTTGATCCTGCTGATTAAAATGATACCCGTCTTGCGAAAATCAATTGCGGCATTCCTGAGAAAAAAGGACTTTTATTATTTATGCAACTAGGGGTGTGGCTAGCGCTAATCGGCTAGGCCCCGCCCCTCAGTGCGCTGAAGAACTTGTCTGCCTAAAGAATAAAAGCCTTTTTTTTCAGGAACGTCGCAACCGATTTTCACAAGACAGGCATCATTTTAATCGGCAGGATCAACCCTATCAGGCAGTATGTCTGATTTAATAGTGTGGTTGATCCTGCCGACAAGCACTCTTTAACATGTGTTTATCTTATTACACAGTGCTCATTGCCTTACATACCATAGAGGCAACCCCAGCAGTTACTAAAAGGGGTCTGCTCTGAGATAGACACACCACCTACCAGCCCCCAAATAAACACTGGGACTTCCTGTCTTGTCCACTAGGGGCAGAATTTCTGCTTTGTTACACGCACCCCTGACAGTGCCCCAGAGTACACCAATGCTACAGTAATCACCCTATGAAAAATAATGCTGAATCCTGTATCCAACGAGAGACGATTAGAGCAATCAGCGGGTTCTGGCGGAGCGATCCAGTGTTTACTGTGATAAGGAATGCGGCAAGCGTCCAGCGCAGGGTTTGCTGGTATTATTAGCTGTTAATTATACATAAGAAAACAAACACAGATGACGTGACTGACGAGTGAGCTCCGCGGCGGGGGCCGCTTCCACAGAAACACGCAGTCCCTCGATGAATAGCCGGATAAAAGGGGGGGTTTATACAGAAATTCCATTTAGCGGCGCATTAATGGAGCGTGCAGCGCAATTATTCTGATTACCTCTGGTCCAAGCGATTCCATACTCTTTTTGTTGGAAGGGAACCTGGAATTCTTGGAGCGGATGACGCCATTGATTATTTCTATTGGCTAATAAATACGGGCGGATCGGAAATTCTCAGGATTTTAGTTATACAGGCGGTGAATCCCTTACTACAAGTGTCAATTTACGGACAAGCTCTATCTTTTTTGTGGGGCTACGGGACAGACATATGGACATGGACAGCCCGTATTCTTTGAGGCCCCATTGAAATTAATAGGTCCATATCAGACCACCAAAAGATGCGGATCAAAAATACATGAAGCCTTATAAAGATGGAGTTATTTATCATAGCGGTGCCTTAAAGGGGTCAGCCAAAAAAAAACATATTCTACAGTTCTCAAACCATCCACCGAATCTGAATACTATTGTAATTGCTTGTAATTAAAAATTGTGCTCAGCCAGTGAGGTATTCAATAAAATGTACTTGTTGTTTGTTTTTTTTTCTTATTTCTTTATTTATCCTTCAACTGCTTCCTGAGTTGTGATAGAGAGAGCATAGACACGCCCCCTGAGCTGTGATAGGGAGAGCATGGACGCACCCCCTGAGCTGTGATAGGGAGAGCATAGACACGCCCCCTGAGCTGTGATAGGGAGAGCATGGACACACCCCTGAGCAGTGATAGGCAGAGCTGAGACACACCCCCTGAGCTGTGATAGGCAGAGCTGAGACACTCCCCCTGAGCTGCAGCAGAAAAGACACTCCCTTGAGCTGCCAGTTGGATATAAATCTAGCAGAGCCATGAATGGGGAGATCTCTGGATCCATGTGAGGTACAGGGCTGGTTCTAGCTTTGTTGGATAGAGATTGTCATGTCCTATATGATGTCTTTTTCATCAATTTCATATTAATCCCTTTAAATGAAAAGGACAAGTGAAGATCAGGTAAGCATCACTCACAAAGTATTACAGGGCCTCTTCTTTAGCTGGGTCTGCCAGGTTGGATGTAGGTGTAGGGGGACTATTTTCTTTAAGGTGTGAGTCTGCAAGCCTATCACTAAAGGCCCTCAGACTATTTCCTATAGAGGGTCCTAAAGATGCTGATATTTAAAGGCACCTGACTCCCTAAAATCGCCAGTAAATAAATCCTTGCACATATTGTCAAAAGTCCCTATTTTTCCAGAACAATGCTGCAAACCGAGCCATAAAAGGGGCAGGGCTTAGGCACACCCTGCTTAAAAGTGAATGGGCCTGAGCTGCAATACCAAGCACAGCCACTATACAACGTGTGGCGCTGTGCTTGGTGTGCTGTAAGGAGGCCACAGTGCTCACCAACTGATCGATGGGGATGCCGAGAGTCAGACCTCTACCGATCAGACATTAATGACCTATCTTGAAGAAAGGTCATCAATATCCCAGAAAACTCATCTAATTTTTCAGATTTTGGCTTTTTTAGTTGGTAATTAATCGGCTCCTATAGGACTAGATTGTTGTAGGCGGTCTAAAATCCACTTATCAGAGGCTCAGACTGAAGAGCTGTCCCTCTACCATGCTTTACACTGCAGCTCCCTTTGTTCAGATTGGCTGCATCCAGATAACAATGCACACTACTAAAAAAAAGGTTTATATTACAAATTTAGTTTTTGTTATATGTTAAAACCCATTGAAAGTGGATGTTCACCTTTATTCCAATTCTAATTTGTCACTTAAATAGTCTCTGTCCCCTCTCCTGACATATCTAATAACGACTTGCATTCCCTATAAAATAACAGTGTTGGGGCTTTTATTCTTTATGACTACAAGTTGTAAGGTTCCTCTGTTATTCCTCTTAGAGGTTTATGAATGAATTGCCTGCAGTCTGTAATAAGGTCCAGTTGGGTGTTACCAGTTGGGGGTGTGTCCTTACATTATTCAATCAGAATAACTTCTATACCAGAAATAATAGAGAAATGACATAACATAGAGACATAAGAACAGATGCTCCAGAACTAATATTAAATGGAAAATACCAGTAGTTACCGAAACAGACATGTCAGGAGAGGGGAGAGGTCATCTTTAAAGAGGCCCTCCACTTTAGAGAACTTGTTAGAAGGGTCCATTGACAATAAGCTGATCACAAAGTATACCCAAGACCTCTATCGATCAGTTATTGTCTGTAAATAAGTGTTCTATACACTCTGGCCTAAGGATCCTGAGCAGAGGACCCTACTCTATTAAAGGGGTTCTCCCATGGCTAATGTAAAAAGTGAAAATCAGACATCATATAGTACATGACAACCTAAGCTAGAACCAGCCCTGTACCTCACATGGATCCAGAGATCTCCACATTCATCGCTCTGCTAGATTTATATCAAGCCAGCTCAAGGGGAGTGTCTTCTCTGCTGCAGCTCAGGGGACGTGTCCATGCTCTCCCTATCACAACTCAGGAGGCGTGTCTCAGCTCTCCCTATCACAGCTCAGGAGGCGTGTCTCAGCTCTCCCTATCACAGCTCAGGAGGCGTGTCTCAGCTCTCCCTATCACAACTCAGGAGGCATGTCTCAGCTCTCCCTATCACAGCTCAGGAGGCGTGTCTCAGCTCTCCCTATCACAGCTCAGGAGGCGTGTCTCAGCTCTCCCTATCACAGCTCAGGAGGCGTGTCTCAGCTCTCCCTATCACAGCTCAGGAGGCGTGTCTCAGCTCTCCCTATCACAGCTCAGGGGGCGTGTCCATGCGCTCCCTATCACAGCTCAGGAGGCGTGTCTCAGCTCTCCCTATCACAGCTCAGGAGGCGTGTCCATGCTCTCCCTATCACAGCTCAGGAGGTGTGTCTCAGCTCTCCCTATCACAGCTCAGGGGGCGTGTCCATGCGCTCCCTATCACAGCTGAGGGGTATGTCTCAGCTCTCCCTATCACAGCTAAGGGGGCGTGTCCATGCTCTCCCTATCACAGCTCAGGAGTGCGTCCATGCTCTGCCTATCACAAGTCAGGAGAAACTGAGCATGTGCGGCCTTCTCAGTATGCAGGTCAAAGAAATAAGAAAAAAAACAAACAGCAGGTGGCGCTATACAGATACATTTTATAGAATAACTCAGCGGCTATGCAAAATTTTTAATTACATGCAATTACAAAAGTATTCAGATCCAGGTGCTGGTTTGAAAACTAGAATATTTTTTGTGGGACAACCCCTTTAACCCAGGATCTGGACAATCCCTTTAATTAGCTGAATCACATTAAAATGCCTCTCCACTCCTTCAGCGGACACAATCACGTCCCAGACTCACTCCTGTGTGATGTAGGGGTTTGTAGTCCCCACCCCCCATTTCTTCCACCAGGTGTGTGAGGATGGAACATCTGCAGCAGTCACCCGCCCGGTCCTCAGCTGTTCAGTCTAGACAATGGGACTCATTGAGAAGCGCCGCTTTATTGCACTTGTATCCCGAGCGTCAACACCGCCATTGAATGATCTAGGGCGGCGCTATCCTCCCGTCAACCTGCAGCTAAGTAAACTGCTGTGAGTGCAGCCGGCAGACGAGATTAACGCCGTGTATTGGCCCGGTGTGCTGTTTGTGGGTTGCTGGGAAAAAGTCTTGGGATGGTCCGCGTTCCTTCCTGTGACCTGCGCGGCGCTAATGACGGAGGCATTGTCTCCATTGTGGCACTGGGGATGGCTGTGTATACTGGTGGATATTGACACAACCAGCGGGGGCTTTCTCCAGGCTCTGCATCATTAGCGATGGTTTTAGGAGGTGATTAGCGGCCTCTGCTCTGTTATTAGAAGCTGTTGTGCCGAGTCCTCCGGCAAGTGCCGACACGTTCACCCCGCGCCCCCTCTAATTACACTACCTGGATGCCACCTCTTCTCCAGTGCGCTGTAATTAACACCTTGCTTCTCTTCGCTGACTCAAAGTTTACAGTTTGCTCGAGTCAAATTTAGAAATTTTTTTTTTCAGTTTTTTGTTTTTTGGGGGGGGGGGGGTGTTTACACCAAAATTGCAGATAATTTGCCTTAAATTGAAAATTTAAGGCTGCCGATCTAAGAGGGAGCGTGGCCTCTGTCGCTTACCTCTGAGGATTTTGTGATGGAAGGTTTTAAAGATGTCGGGTTTTTAGGTTTCAGGTTTTTAAGATGAAATGCTAAATTAGGTGTATTTTAGGCGCAAATAGCAACTTTGGTCCACTCACGCCAGGTCTAAAATTGTGGGCGGGGAACCGGAGGGCCCGATAGGCCTATCTCATTCACCATTTCCACATTTCCGTGTCAGTGATACGTCCGTGAAAAAAAGCATACATGTTTCATCTGTGAAGCTGTACGTGAAGGATCCGTGTGTCCGTTTTTACCATCCGTGTGTCATCCGTAATTCACTGACGTTGCTCAGCTGAAAATTCATTTCTAAAGAATCTCCTATTAGTCTTCAGTGAAAAAAACGGACGCAACACGCACACAACGTGGATGAGCGTCAGTGATTTTCACGGACCCATAGACTTTAATGGACGTGCTTGGTCCGTAAACGGTCAGTAAAAAAATACTGACATGTGAACAGATAGATTTAAATCAATGGGTACGTGTGCTGTCCGCAGAAGATAGGAGAGAGGCCGCGCATGCCCAGTATGCTCCCATTCATTTCTATGGGGAGCTGGTTTGGTGGTGGCCAGACTGGATATGTCCCCATTGTCCATCATGAGTTAACCCCTTTAAACTGAGCTTGGTATCGCAGCTCAGCCCAACTGACTTCAATGGAGCTGAGCCGTGCCTAGGTCATGTGACCAACGAATGTGATGTCACATGACTTAGGGAAAGCTGCAACAAGGCCGCAGCGCTACTGCGAGCACCGGTGCCTTCTCAAACAGCTGAACGGTGGGAGTCCTGGGTATTTGTCTGGATTTACAATACCAGACGTATGGACGAGATTATCAGCTAAGCTTGCCAACCACCGAATGGATATAGGGGCCTATGACCCGCCTCTGGGGGGCAGATGTAATGGGGCAGTTAGATTTTAAATATGCCACCAGAGAGGTCTAGCGGTGACTTATTCTCTTTGCTGAGAACACATGCATGCTTGGCCAATTAGGGTGTGCACGTGTACGGGGAGGTTGAAGGGAAAAGCTTGTAATATCTTAAAGGGTTATTCTCATCTTAGACAATGGGCTAGCGATATGCCCTCATTGTCTTATAGGTGCGGGTCGCACCGCTGGGACCCACACCTATATCGAGAGCGGAGCCCCCAAACTGAAGGAGGGTGCATTGCGCATGCTCAGCCGCCCTCCATTCATTTCTATGGGGCCGGCGAAAATAGCTGAGCGCTGGCTCGGCTATTTCCGTCGGCCACATAGAAATGAATGGGAGCGGTGGCCGCGCATGCGTAGTGAGCTCCCATTAATTTCTATGGCAGCAGAGAGGGAGCTGTGCCTGGTGGTGGCCGGACTCCGGGAAACCTGGGGTCCTCCAGGCACAGCTCTCCCCGCTCCGATCTCGATATAGGTGCGGGTCCTACGGTGGGACCAGCACCTATAAGAAAATGGGGGCATATCCTAGCGATATGCCCCCATTGTCTAAGATGAGAATACCCCTTTAAGAAATGCCATCCGCACGCTGCGGAAAAGAAAAATCCGCAGGAGATCTGCAGCAGAGTTCACCGTAGGGTGAAATCCACGGCAAATCCACAGCAGAAGTTCCAATTATTTTTATTTATTATTTTAGGTATTTTTTTTTTCTGTTTGAATTTTCATATTGTAAAAATTGATGGTTGTTTTTTTCCCAGGTTTCTGACATTTGCTTGCCCAGTGGCTATGTGGAAATCTTGTCTGCATCCGTCTCCGTGTATTCGTATGGTCCGCAGCTGTCAGGCTACAAAAAGCCTGAAAAAGGAGACATCCTGGAAGTGAATAATTAACAACAATCAAAAACTCGCTTCCTGCAATCGAACACGTCTGAGGACTTGGGAACATCCCGATATTTCCCTTCTCCAGTGACCACCGGTGGTCGTGGTTAGGTCCTGGCAGCCGGATTCGCCATGCCGTCCATTACAGCCGTCCGTCGCCGGGGCTGGAAATCTTACATTTTCTCTTCTGCCTTCTTGGAATTCCACTTTGTCACTTACCGAGGCAGGAAGTTTGTCGGCAATTATGTTTTGTTTGCCTTGCAGAACTGTGGCTCTATGCTTGCTTGCTCCCTGCGTGGTGCGGCTGGTGGGGGATTGTGCTCCACTGACACTGAACGCCGGGTGACCGCCCTCATAATAGCGGCGACGGCTGCTCAATTACATCTCTCAATAAAAAGAGAAAATGCTAAACAAATGATCGTACTTCAGCGGAAAATCCATCCTGTTTATCTGCACCGGAGCATGGCCAGAACAGCCCAGGATCTCTCCGCATTGTTCACCAGCATTCCAGAACATGCAGATGGTGCACGTGGTGTCACAGACAGTATTTAAAGGGGAAGTCTACATTATGAGGACCTCTTTCTATACACCCCAGAACAACGATGACTAACCTCTGGCACTCCAGCTGTGGTGAAACTACCACACCCAGCACGCTCCATTCATTTCTATGGAGTGTACATCTTGGGAGTCATAGTTTTAACACAGTTGGGGTGCCGGAGGTTAGCCATCACGGCCCTAGAAGCGTATGTGACAATGTTTGAGAAGGGATGTCCCAATAATGGGAACAAAAATCAGCCTTTATGACTACCTTTTAATTATGCTCCGCCCACTTATATAGAACACGCCCCCAACCCACAGGATTTGAAATCGCAAATACCAGGGATGATGACCCAAAATGAGCAGACAGCATACCTGACCCTTTACATGAAGAACTACTTATTAAAGATGTAGACTCAGGATCAGTCCATCATACAGAGACCAGACCATAAGACGAGACCCAGGTTACAGACCGCCGACAATACCCCCTTATTTACAGAGCACTGACCATACCCCCTGTTAAAAGACTGCTGACCACACCCCATTTACAGTCTGAAGACCATACCACCTGTTTACAGACCGCAGATCATACTCCTCTGTTTACAGACCATACTTCCCTACTTACAGGCCACCGATCATACCTCCCTGTTTACAGACCACAGACCTTACCCCTCAGTTTACAGAGCACAGATCATACCCCTATGTTTACAGACCACAGACCATACCTCCCTATTTACAGACCACAGATCATACCCCAATGTTTACAGACCACAGACCATACCTCCCTATTTACAGACCACAGATCATACCCCAATGTTTACAGACCACAGACCATACCTCCCTATTTACAGACCACAAATCATACCCCTATGTTTACAGACCACAGACCATACCCCCTGTTTACAGACCATACCTTGCTGTTTACAGACCACAGATCAAACCCCTCTATTTGCAGAGACCAGCCCCCTGTTTACGAACCACAGACCATATCCCCTTCTTTACAGACCGAAGACCACACCCCCTTGTTTACAGGCCGCATATCATAGCCCCTATTTACAGACCATACCCTTCTGTTTACAGACCGCAGATCTTGCCTCTTTTTACAGAACACAGACCATACACCCCTGATTACAACTGCAGATAATACCCCTCTGTTTACACACCATACCTCCCTGTTACAGACCATACCCCCCTTTTTACAGACCAAGACCATAGCCCCTTGTTTACAGAACATAGATCATACCTCCCTGTTTAAGAACCACAGACTATACCCTCCTGTTTACAGACTATACCCCCTATTTACAAACCATAGGCCCCTGTTTACATACCACAGATCATACCTCTCTGTTTACAGAGCACAGACCATACCCTCCTGTTTACAGACCGCAGATCTTACCGCTTTGTTTACAAACCATACTTCCCTATTTACAGACTACAGATCATACCCCCTGTTTCAAGACTGCTAACCATATCCCCCATTTACAGTCCGAAGACCATACCTCCGTTTATGGACTGCAGACCATACCCCTGTTTACAAACCGCATATCAAACCCTCTGTTTACAGACCACAAATCATACCCCCCTGTTTTTACAGATCACTGATCATACCCTCTGTTTACAGACTGCAGATATTACCTTTCTGTTTACAGACCATAGCCCCCTCTTTACAGACCACTGACCATACCCCCTGTTTACAGACCGCAGATCTTGCCCCCTTTGTTTACAGACCATACTTCCATATTTACAGACCACAAATCATACCCCCCTGTTTACAGACCACAGATCATACCCCTCTATTTACAGATCATGCCCCCCTCTTTACAGGCCACAGCCCCCTGTTTACAGACTGCAAATCCTACCCCTCTCTTTACAGACCACTGACCATACCCACTGTTTACAAACCACAGAACACCCCCCCCCACACCCCATGTTTACAGACTGCTAACCATATCCCCTGTTTACAGACCGCAGATAATACCCTTCTGTTCACAGAGGAAGCAGCGTGTACCAAAATACAACTAAAACGCCATGGTCCGAAACCAATTCAGACCACCAACTTCCTTGCTGGTAGGATCTGCCATTCCCCTCTTAATCATACCATATAAAAATGCAAGGGACTATGTATCGCAAAAATCTCTTACCCAATAGTATATATCCCAGAGTAACAAAACACACAGCACTGTGTACATTGGTCCCATAGAAATGGATGGAAAGTCTCAGCTCTCTATTCTTAAAAGGCCAGTGCTCCAAATCCACTAAAAGAGAGTCCGTACTGTTACATTGAAAAACACAGCAGATTAGTGGACATGCTGACGCGTTTCAAGCTGTTCGTAATGTAAACTGAATATTAGACTTGCACTTGATCTTCTCTCAGCAGACATCACAGGCATATACTGTAGGTCACAAGAGAAGCTCCAGAGACATCGGCGTCCACAGATACATAACACTGCTGACCTTTCGTGAGCCTCTTCCTTCTAGTGCACTGGCCCTTTAACTCCTGACAGTCAGGTAACCAATACCTGGCCATCTTGTAAGTGCATCTAGTAATTAGGGATGTAATGAAGAGCTTCCATGTGTGTGACGCATGTTATTCTGGGGCTGGATGGCCGACGTTCACAAAGTATTCATTAAGCCCAGGTACAATGACTCCGTCTATCCGGGACATGAATAGCGCGGACGTCTGAAAGTGACTTCATGTGATGGCTCTGCCAGACTTAATATCAGAAAATCGCTCACACGGAGACTGGGGCAGGAAATAATTACTTTTTGTAGTCTGACATTAAAGGAGCGGCAGACTTTTGCTGCGCTTTTCACGACTGGTGCCGGCTGCGGCCAACATAAAAGGAAGGTATTTCTGCTGACAGGAAAACAGCAATAACCTCCCAGGTAATATTATATGTCATCGGCGCGGGAAACAGGCTCATCCACTGCGACGGTCGCCGTCACGTAAACCAGTACATCATTATAAGTATAGAGGTGCCAAGTTTTACGCAAATAATGGGCGTGAATACTTTTCCCACCACTTTTTAATTGATCAAGTGTTTCTAAGATAAAAAAAATAAAGCAACAATGTAACAAACTGTGATTACAAAATCTTGTATCCAGATAGGGGTTTCCATGGTTACAGACTACAAACAAACCTTGTGTAGTCTGATCCTGAAACTCATGTTACTTATTTCCATCTGCCTCTTGTCTGATGGATGTCTCCCAGCAGTGGCACACGTCGCACACTGGCACGACAAAGTCTGGAATGGAGGGGTTCTAGGGCCTCTGTCGGGAGAATGGGGGGATAGTCTAAGGATACTTTTAAAGAAGTTTTCCAAAACTTTTATACTGATGACCTAACCTCTGGCTAGTCATTGGTGGGAGAAATACCTAATGACCTCTATACTGGCAAAACAAAGGTTAAACTAGGGGATCCCACATGGGAGGATGGGACTTACTACAATTAGATGAAACAGAAAACATCTCCTTCAGTGAAGAACCCAGCGTGACCATGTATTACTTGGTTTCTCCAAGAGTGGAGGATGGGCACCATCAGCTTCTACTTGATACAAACAAGACAGTTCTAGTCATCTAGAACATTAAATGGATTGTCCCATGAAAAATATTCTACAGTTTTCAAACCAGCACCTGGATCTGAATATTTTTGTAATTGCATGTCATTAAAAATTTAGCATAGCTACTGAGTTATTCAATAAAATGTATCTGTATAGCGCCACCTGCTGTTTGTTTTTTTCTTATTTCTTTGACCTGCTCACTGAAGAGGTCGCACATGCTCAGTTTTATCCTTCAACTGCCTCCTGAGCTGTGATAGGGAGAGCTGAGACACACCTCCTGAGCTGTGATAGGGAGAGCTGAGACACGCCTCCTGAGCTGTGATAGGGAGAGCTGAGACACTCCTCCTGAGCTGTGATAGGGAGAGCTGAGACACACCTCCTGAGCTGTGATAGGGAGAGCTGAGACACCACCTCCTGAGCTGTGATAGGGGAGAGATGAGACACGCCTCCGGAGCTGTGATAGGCAGAGCTGAGACACGCCTCCTGAGCTGTGATAGGCAGAGCTGAGACACGCCTCCTGAGCTGTGATAGGGAGAGCAGAGACACGCCTCCTGAGCTGTGATAGGCAGAGCTGAGACACGCCTCCTGAGCTGTGATAGGGAGAGCTGAGACACCCCCCTTAGCTGCAGCAGAGAAGACACTCACCCTGAGTTGTCAGCTTGATATAAATCTAGCAGAGCAAAGAATGGGAGATCTCTGGATCCATGTGAGGTACAGGGCTGGTTCTAGGTTTGTTAGAAAGAGGGTGTGATTTACTATATGATGTCTGGCTTTCATTTTTTTAAATTAATCATAGGAGAACCCCTTTAAAGAGTAACTAAACCTTTGTATGAATTTTTTATATGATGTCCCTAATGCCATAATAAAACTTTTTCTAATATATTTTATTAATTAATTTTGTATTTCTCTTAGTTTTTTCCCTACGTAAAGCGCACCATTCACTGGGTGCTTAAAACTCTGTTCTGTGTACAGCTCAGCGGTGTATGGAGTACATTTCATCAATGGCGCTATGAGTACGGGCAGGGGTGCATATTGCTGCTCCTGCCCGTGCTCCCTGGATGATTACTAACTCCTGGCATAGCACATGGGTATCCTGTACCCATGTACTATTCCTGGATTAGCTGAGTGGAGCGGCTCCTGCATCTGGCTGCTGCACTAATCTAAGAGAACTACATGTCAGCTCTTAGCTTAGCGGAGCAGGGAGAAGCAGGAGCCGCTCCGCTCAGCTAATCCTGGCATAGTACATGGGTACAGGGTAACCATGTGCTATACCAGGAGTTATTAAAGGGGATAAGGATATGCCCCCATTGTCTTATAGGTGCTGGGACCCACACCTATATCAAGAACGTAGCCCCCAAAGTGAATAAGGGTGCACTGCGCATGCGCAGCCGCCCTCGATTCATTTCTATGGGGCGGGCGAAAATAGCCGAGCCAGCACTCGGCTATTTCCGTCGGCTACATAGAAATGAATGGGAACGGTGGCAGTGCATGCGCAGTGCGCTTCCATTCATTTCTATGGGAGCAGCGGGGAGCTACACCTGGTGGTGGCCGGACCCTGGGAAACCTGGGGTCCTCCAGGTGCAGCGCTCCTCCCTCCGATTTCGATATAGGTGCGGGTCCCAGCGGGACCTATAAGACAATGGGGGCATATCCTAGCGATATACCTCCATTGTCCAAGATGTGAATAACCCTTTAAGGGTTTCTGTAGCTTTTTCTTACTGATGATCAGCTGTTTGAGAAGGCATTGGGGCTGGCAGTAGCGCCGCAGCCTTCTCGCTCTTTCCCGCAGGCCCAGTGATGTCACTGGGCCCGCCAATCAGATGCTGATGTTCCATCCAGAGAATAGATCATCAGTAAGAAAAAGCAACAAGAGCCAGACGCTGTATATGCTCTGGGGTCTGAATTTTTTTTTGTCTTGCTTGTTCTGAAGATTGAATTAAGTTCAGGGGTCTGAATTTTTTTTTTTTTAATTTTACATATATTGCTCTGATGTGTAAACGGACCTCGGCCTCTCCCTGTGGCTGGCTGACTGTGAATTACAAGATAGCATCGTAACCAATCAAACCCCTGCTGGCAGCTCTCAGGCCCCCCACCTCCCTCTTTATATCCCTGTATACAGTTGATAATATACCAGGAGTTTATACAGGGATTAGCTGCAGTTATATAAACCTCCTGACACCGCCTGTACTATCTGTGTGTGCTGACTCTCCAGAGTAGTTCTATGACAAGCAGCTTCATACTGGTCTCCCTGCCTCCTGCATATAAGAGCTGACAGGGGGGAGAGGACAGGACAGAGAGGGCAGACAGGCTTAAAGGGGTATTCCCATCTCAGATACGAAGGTGGGACCTGCACCTACACTGAAAACGAAGCCCAGAAAGTGATGGAGGTATGGGGCATATTGCTAGGAGGTGGGACCTGCACCTACACTGAGAACGAAGCCCGGAAAGTGATGGAGGTAGGGGCATATTGCTAGGAGGTGGGACCTGCACCTACACCGAGAACGGAGCCCAGAAAGTGATGGAGGTATGGGGCATATTGCTAGGAGGTGGGACCTGCACCTACACCGAGAACGGAGACCAGAAAGTGATGGAGGTAGGGGGCATATTGCTAGGAGGTGGGACCTGCACCTACACCGAGAATGGAGCCCAGAAAGTGGTGGAGGTGCGGGGCATATTGCTAGGAGGTGGGACCCGCACCTACACTGAGAACGGAGCGCACAAAGTGGTGGAGGACACACTGTGCATGCGCTGGCTCGGCCATTTCCGTCGGCCCCAAAGAAGTGAATGGCCCCATAGAAACCCGTGGTCCTCCAGCCACCACTTTCACCCTCTCCATTTTTCAAAATTGGTGGGACACACACCTATCAGACAATGGGGGCATATCACTTGTCTCAGATAGGAATACCCCTTTTTACTGCTTCACAAAGGAGAACATGGAGACCCTGCGGTGTGACGGGACAGCAGATGCCCTTACATGGTGCAGTGTGGTGAGACTCCATCCCTTCTGTCTCTGCAAAGCCATTCATGATGGGAAACATAGGATTCATTAGGAAAACCATATCTGATGGGAGAAGGAATTCATACTCAGGTACCTAAAAGGTCCCATAGATGGCGGATTGAAGGAACTGTAATCAGAAGAGAATTCCTACAGGTAATAGAAGGAGGTCCCAAGTGAGGACGTTCCCCTACCACAAGGACTAAATCCGGCCGTGCACATAAGGATTATGTAATACAAGCCGACCACAAGAGAAAAAAATGTAACATCCCGGAAGGTTGTCACCTCCTAGACTTTGTTTTTCGAAGGTACGGTCTACGGGCAGACAAACAGGACACCGTTTATAAAAGGCTAATTGGAAGAGGAAATAATAGAAGCCGGGCCGCGATGACACCAGGGCAAACCCGCATTCCTCCAAGCAAATAGGCGCTGCTGAAAACCGTCTGAGCACCATTGTACGACCCAGGCAGGAATGACAACAAGATCTCCTGTGGTTATGTCTGGAGTGGAAAGTGGAAGGTACAGCTGACTGATAAAGTACAATGACTGCCCACAGGCCCAGCAATGCCCAAACAATGCGCTGTGCCATGTGAAGAAAGGTGAAAGATTGTGTGTACCGCAGAGGATTAACACCTCCCCTGCTGGAAAACTACACCGACACACAGGGTACTGCACTACTAGAACTCTGCAAAACCAGGGCGGTATTATACATTCATAATACTGTACATGAAAGGCAGTATTATAGTAGGTATATTCTTGTACATAGGAGCAGTATTATAGTAGTTATATTCTTGTACATAGGAGCAGTATTATAGTAGTTATATTCTTGTACATAGGAGCAGTATTATAGTAGTTATATTCTTGTACATAGGAGCAGTATTATAGTAGTTATATTCTTGTACATAGGAGCAGTATTATAGTAGTTATATTCTTGTACATAGGAGCAGTATTATAGTAGTTATATTCTTGTAACATAGAGGAGCAGTATTATAGTAGTTATATTCTTGTAGCATAGGAGCAGTATTATAGTAGTTATATTCTTGTACATAGGAGCAGTATTATAGTAGTTATATATGTACATAGGAGGGCAGTATTATAGTAGTCATATTCTTGTATATTAGCTATTATAGTAGTTATATTCTTGTACATAGGAGCAGTATTATAGTAGTTATATTCTTGTACATAGGGAGCAGTATTATAGTAGTTATATTCTTGTACATAGGAGGCAGTATTATAGTAGTTATATTCTTGTACATAGGAGCAGTATTATAGTAGTTATATTCTTGTACATAGGAGCAGTATTATAGTAGTTATATTCTTGTACATAGGAGGTAGTATTATAGTAGTTATATTCTTGTACATAGGAGCAGTATTATAGTAGTTATATTCTTGTACATAGGAGCAGTATTTATAGTAGTTATATTCTTGTACATAGGAGCAGTATTATAGTACTTATATTCTTGTACATAAGAGCAGTATTATAGTAGTTATATTCTTGTACATAGGAACAGTATTATAGTAGTTATATTCTTGTACATAGGAGCAGTATTATAGTAGTTATATTCTTGTACATAGGCAGTATTATAGTAGTTTATATTCTTGTACATAGGAGCAGTATGTTATAGTAGTTATATTCTTGTACATAGGAGCAGTATTATAGTTAGTTATATTCTTGTACATATAGGAGCAGTATTATAGCAGTTATATTCTTAGTTATATATAGGAGCAGTATTATAGTAGTTATATTCCTGTACATAGGAGCAGTATTATAGCAGTTATATTCTTATATATAGGAGCAGTATTATAGTAGTTATATTCTTGTACATAGGAGCAGTATTATAGTAGTTATATTCTTTGTACATAGGAGGCAATATTATAGTAGTTATACTCTTGTACATAGGAGCAGTATTATAGTACTTATATTCTTGTACATAGGAGGCAGTATTATAGTAGTTATATTCTTGTACATAGGAGGCAGTATTATAGTAGTTATATTCTTGTACATAGGAGCAGTATTATAGTAGTTATATTCTTATACATAGGAGCAGTATTATAGTAGTTATATTCTTGTACATAGGAGCAGTATTATAATAGTTATATTCTTGTACATAGGAGCAGTATTATAGTAGTTATATTTCTTGTACATAGGAGGAAGTATTATAGTATAGGGCTGAAACGATTCATCGAGTACATCGATGAATTCGACACAGAAAAATCCTCGATGCAAATTTTCTGCATCGAGGATTCGTTTGTGTCACGTGACCCGCAGAGCGGGAGTAAAATTACTTCCGCTCTGTGGTCTCCGCCGCCGCAGCAGTTAACAGATAATACTTACATCTCCTGTAGAAGCGCCTCCGTACACGGCCCGGCTCTTTCATGGTCCCGCGCTGCACTTTCACCCGACGTCACACTGCGTCATGACGCAGTGTGTAGTCAGAAAGACTGTGCAGCGCGGGACCATGAAAGAGCCGGGCCGTGTACGGAGGCGCTTCTACAGGAGATGTAAGTATTACATGTTAACTGCTGCAGGAGGGAACTGAACCGGGGTGGGAGAGGGGTGACAAGCTGTGGCACTGAGGAGGGGGGGGGTGCAAAGCTTGTGGCACTGAGGAGGGGGGGGGGGCAAAGCTTGTGGCACTGAGGGGGGGGGGCAAAGCTTGTGGCACTGAGGGGGGGGGCAAAGCTTGTGGCACTGGGGGGGGCCAAAGCTGGTGGCACTGGGGGGGGCAAAGCTGGTGGCACTGGGGGGGCAAAGCTGGTGGCACTGGGGGGGGCAAAGCTGGTGGCACTGGGGGGGGGCAAAGCTGGTGGCACTGAGGGGGGCAAAGCTGGGGCACTGGGGGGGCAAAGCTGGTGGCACTGAGGGGGGCAAAGCTGGTGGCACTGAGGGGGGGGCAAAGCTGGTGGCACTGAGGGGGGGGCAAAGCTGGTGGCACTGGGGGGGGGGGCAAAGCTGGAGGCACTGAGGGGGGGCAAAGCTGGTGGCACTGGGAGGGGGCAAAGCTGGTGGCACTGAGGGGGGGCAAAGCTGGTGGCACTGGGGGGGGCAAAGCTGGGTGGAACTGAGGGGGGGCAAAGCTGGAGGCACTGAGGGGGGGGGCAAAGCTGGAGGCACTGAGGGGGGGGCAAGCTGGAGGCACTGAGGGTCAGGCTGGAGGCACTGGGGGTCAGGCTGGAGGCACTGGGGGTCAGGCTGGAGGCACTGGGGGTCAGGCTGGAGCCACCTGGGGGCAGGCTGAGATACTGGGGGGCGAGCTGGAGGCCCTGGGAGGCACCTGGTGGCACTGGGGGCGCAAGCTTGAGGCCTAGGAGGCAAATTGGTGGCACTGGGGGCGCAAGCTGGAGGCCCTAGGAGGCAAATTGGTGGCACTGGGGGCGCAAGCTGGAGGCACTGGGAGGCGCACTGGGGGCATACTGGGGAGCAAGCTGGAGGCCCTGGGGGGCAAACTGGAAGCACCTGGTGGCCCTGGGAGGCAAGATGGTGGAACTGGGGGGCACTTGATGGCACTGGAGGGCAAGCTGGTGGTATCTTATGGCAATGGGGGGCACCTGAAGGCACTTGGGAGCAAGCTGGTGGCACTGGGAGGCAAGCAGGAGGCACCTGGTGGCACTGGGGGGCAAACTGGAGGCAAAGGGGGCCTGATGGCACAGGGGAGCTGATGGCATTGGGGTAACTAATGACATATAGGACTGATGGCACGGGCGGGGGGAGGTCTGCTGACTTAGAAAGGTATACGTTCTTTTAATTAGCTATTTCTTATTAGAGTACTCGATTAATCGTTGGATTAATCGGTAGATTACTTGATTACTAAAATAATCGTTTACTGCAGCCCTATTATAGTAGTTATATTCTTGTACATAGGAGGAAGTATTATAGTAGTTATATTCTTGTACATAGGAGGCAGTATTATAGTAGTTATATTCTTGTACATAGGAGGCAGTATTATAGTAGTTATATTCTTGTACATAGGAAGCAGTATTATAATAGTTATATTCTTGTACATAGGAGCAGTATTATAGTAGTTATATTCTTGTACATAGGAGCAGTATTATAATAGTTATATTCTTGTACATAGGAGCAGTATTATAGTAGTTATTTCTTGTACATAAAAGGCAGTATTATAAGTAGTTATATTCTTGTACATAGGAAGCAGTATTATAGTAGTTATATTCTTGTACATAGAAGCAGTATTATAGTAGTTATATTCTTGGACATAGGAGCAGTATTATAGTAGTTATATTCTTGTACATAGGAGCAGTATTATAGTAGTTATACTCTTGTACATAGGAGCAGTATATAGTAGTTATTTCTGACATAGGAGACATATAAGTAGTTATATTTCTTGGACATAGGAGCAGTATTATAGTAGTTATATTCTTGTACATAGAAGCAGTATTATAGTAGTTATATTCTTGGACATAGGAGCAGTATTATAGTAGTTATATTCTTGGACATAGGAGCAGTATTATAGTAGTTATACTCTTGTACATAGGGAGTATTATAGTAGTTATATTCTTGTACATAGGAGACAGTATTATAGTAGTTATATTCTTGAACATAGAGCAGTATATAATAGTTATATTCTTGTACATAGGAGCAGTATTATAGTAGTTATATTCTTGTACATAGGAGCAGTATTATAGTAGTTATATTCATCTACATAGGAGCAGTATTATAGTAGTTATATTCTTGCACATAGGAGCAGTATTATAGTAGTTATATTCTTGTACATAGGAGCAGTATATAGTAGTTATACTCTTGTAAATAGGAGCAGTATTATAGTAGTTATATTCTTGTACATAGGAGACAGTATTATAGTAGTTATATTCTTGAACATAGAAGCAGTATTATAATAGTTATATTCTTGTACATAGGAGCAGTATTATAGTAGTTATACTCTTGTACATAGGAGCAGTATTATAGTAGTTATATTCTTGTACATAGGAGACAGTATTATAGTAGTTATATTCTCTTGTACATAGGAGGCCAGTATTATAGTAGTTATATTCTTGTATATTAGGAGCAGTATTATAGTAATTATATTCTTGTATATAGGAGCAGTATTATAGTAGTTATATTCTTGTACATAGGAGCAGTATTATAGTAGTTATATTCTTGTACATAGGAGCAGTATTATAGTAGTTATATTCTTGTACATAGGAGCAGTATTATAGTACTTATATTCTTGTACATAGGAGTATATTAGTAGTTATTTTGTATAGGAGTTTTATTTTCATTCTTGTACATAGGAGCAGTATTATAGTAGTTATATTCTTGTACATAGGAGCAGTATTATAGTAGTTATATTCTTGTACATAGGAGCAGTATTATAGTAGTTATATTCTTGTACATAGGAGCAGTATTATAGTAGTTATATTCTTGTACATAGGAGCAGTATTATAGTAGTTATATTCTTGTACATAGGAACAAGTATTATAGTAAGTTATATTCTTGTACATAGGAGCAGTATTATAGAAGTTATATTCTTGTACATAGGAGTAGTATTATAGTAGTTATATTCTTGTACATAGGAGTAGTATTATAGTAGTTATATTCTTGTACATAGGAGGCAGTATTATAGTAGTTATATTCTTGTACATAAAGCAGTATTATAGTAGTTATATTCTTGGACATAGGAGCAGTATTATAGTAGTTATATTCTTGTACATAGGAGCAGTATTATAGTAGTTATAATCTTGTACACAGGAGCAGTATTATAGAAGTTATATTCTTGTACATAGGAGCAGTATTATAGTAGTTATATTCTTGTACATAGGTGCAGTATTATAGTAGTTATAGTCTTGTACATAGGAGCAGTATTATAGTAGTTATATTCTTGTACATAGCAGCAGTAGTATAGTAGTTATATTCTTTTCTTGTGATACATGGCTGCTGATGCACATTTCGGCTGTGGCATATCATGGATGAGGCATGACAAATACTAGGGGGACCACAGAACAAGTGAGAACGGCTCTGATTATGTGACTATTAGTTATTGGTAATACACAGCTTGAAACAGCAGGAAGGCCCACTTAACACAAGCAGGCTGTATTTGTTTTACACAACATCTGGTAAGGGTCAACAAAGAAGTTCCTCTGGACCCTCATCAAGTACCAATTCGTAGAAGCATTGTGTGTATGATTCCCCTTCCCCAAGGACTTACACCGTATTGTCTGGCGGCACTCGTAACCTGAAGCAGAGTCTCCTCATCTACAAATGGTCTCACGGCATCGTGGATAATCACCACCTCCGGTTTCTGAAGCGCAGGGCCAAGACTGTGATCTTCTGTAAATGCTCTCAGGCCATTGAAGATGGACCGATGTCTCGTCACGCCGCCTTCCACCAGGGTCACGCTCTTGTGTCCGTAACGGTGAGTAATACTCTTCATCAGGTCAACGCTCTCCGCAGCCACGACCACCACAACGTCCGATATCCACCCAACCCTGCAAAATAAAATGTACGCTGCACATTCAGAGCTTCAGAAACAGGGGCCTGCAACCTCCGGGTTTCTATCTATGTGTGTCAAGAAAGGCTGGGGTGTCAGTGCATGCTGGGAGTAGTAGTAGTGTTATAATAGCTGGAAGATGCTGACCACTGATCAAACATCAGGACCTACTAGACAATGTGAAATACACCACTGAGAGGAGATACGATGTAGGAGGGTAGGAGAGTGACGGCTGGTTCGGTGCCCGGGGCGACTCCTTGATCCCGCCACTTGACAGCGCAGGTGCGGTGGCAGCCGATCAGCCATTACATCGTGGCATCTCGCCTATAAAAGCTCAGCACACGCTGCTCTGTTATATGATAGCGCTGATGGCAGGTGCACAGGGCAGCCTGAAACATGTACGGCGTACACAGACTTACATGGCAAGTCACGTGATGCAACTTTTTTAACAATTTTTTCCTTTTTAATCCACAGAAGTCACTGGAAAGGTCACATGACCACCAGGAGTGGCACTTTATAGCCTGTTCACACTGCGTCAAAAATCCACCGTCAGCCACGTGGAATCTGGCTCCGTTGTTTTCAATCAGAGACCACGCTGCTGTCCATGCAGCCGACGGTTTAAAGCTGCGGCCGTGCCAAGAAGGGACATGTCTTTAGTTGGCACCATGCCACAATGGACATCATTGGAAGCTGCGGCGGGTGTTTGTTCACGGTCTGGTTACACTCAACGGGGCTAAACGGCGGGGGCAGTATTTTGTGCTGCACTACAGTATTGCTGGTCCGCCTACTTTTTTTTACCCTGGCTTCTGTCGATTTGGAGCCGCCTACAACTTGGCGGCACTTTTTAAAGGCAACTTTAAAGGCTATGTTCACCTTTTTGGAGCAATTGCATTGTAGTCATTTCGAGCTAAAAATTATTTTTCAATTGGTCAATTTATTAAAAATGTTGAACCCCTGTCTCTCTGCAGCCTTGAGATTCCCTAGTAGCAGGCTCTGAATTTTCACTCTGTTCCGTCAGGCAGCTCAGCTGACGGCTCCTTGTCTCTGCTCTCTGACCTCCTAAACACTCGTTATAGCTTAAAGGGGTGTTCCCATCACAGACAATGGGGGCATATCTCTAGGATCTGGGTCCACCTCTGGGACCAGCACCTACAACAAGAACAGAGCGGGGAGAGTTGTGGCATGAGGACCCTGGGTTTCATAAGGTACCACAGAGTATCCATCTGGCACTTTTGTTTAAGGGGGTCACAATGACAGCAGGTGGGGAGGCGGCGAAAGCTATAGGAGGAGCTCTCCAGCAGGTGTACATACGGGGGAGTCACTCAATGGCTGGCTCTATTCATGGGATGCAAACTATTCCTCAGGAGCAGTCTATGGGGTCACAAGCTAAGTCTATAAAGGGAGCTCCTTCCGCCATGGCCTATTGGAGGGCGTTCTCAGTCAGGTGATGTCTAAGGCATGGGATGTTCTTTGGCAGATGTCATCTTGGGTAGGTGCTCTTTGATTTGCGCTCTCTTTGGAGAGGGCTCACTGACGTGCTCTCTGACCAGTGCTATCTATGAGGGGAGCACTCGGACCAGCACTAACTTTTAGGGGACACACTCTTCGTCTACGAGGGGGGGCTCAGGCACTCTCTTAGAGGCGCTGTCTATGAGAGGGGCACTGTCCACAGCCTCCATCTCTGTCTGCACAGATGTAATATAGACACTTTCACCCAGAAGCTACAGATGGTTCCAACACACCAGATGGACCACAATTACCAGCAGCCATTTGGTGTATTATTTGGTTTTCTGCAGAGCTTACTGTGGGTAAAAGTCAACAGATATTATCCAGCCAATCATATCGCAGCTTTTATTCCTTAACCCCTTTCAGAAAGATGCAAGCTGTGATCTGATTGGTTGGTGTGACTAACTCTTCCTCCTCCATACTTCACTAGCAGACTTTGAAGCAACCAATCAGACTTCAGCTTCCATTCTACTACATTAAGAACAGTGATAGGATTGGTTGCTAGGGTCCAACCTGCCCCTAGTCGAGGAGGCGTTGCTTAACCAACCAATCAGACTTCAGCTTCCATTCTACTACATTAAGAACAGTGATGTGATTGGTTGCTAGGGGCCAACCTGCCCTAATCGAGGAGGCGTTGCTTAACCAACCAATCAGACTTCTGGTATTATTTTCTTAGCTCAGCGCTGAGGTGCTGCTGATTGGTTGCTAACTGGCCGCGCGCGCACCTCCGTTTTCACTAGTTGAGGCCTAGTCCCTGAGCTGAGCCTCCGCTGCCGGCGCGGTTTCCTGGCCTGCTTCTCGAAGCGCTCACCTCTCCAAGGCCTCCAGGGTGCGGCTTATGAGCGGTCTCCCCAGCACCGGGCAGTACTGTTTAGGCGTGCAGCCTCCCAGCCGCTCTCCGCTGCCTCCCGCCGGCAGCACGGCGGCCACACGCCGCTCCCCCTCCATCCTTCCCGAGCCTGTGCTGCTCTGCTCCCCGGCGCTGTCCCGGGCCGCCTCTAGCCAATAGCAGCAGAGACAGCCGAGCCCGGGCTTCTCTCCCCCGCAGCAGCCGCGGCACTCTGTCAGTGAGAGGGGAGACTCCGGTATTATGGGGGCATTTTTAACCCTTTCATCACTCTTTCACTCAGTAAAAAATCTGCAGTGAATGACGTTTTCACCTTGGATTGCAATGCATAGGGTAAAACCTTATCCACATGTAAAGGGTTGTTTCCACATTTCATCACCCACCCGAATGTGGCGGCCCCACTGTCGGTGCCCGGGCATTGTGATGGGCCCTTGAGCCCTCAGGAGTCGCCCCAAGTCAAACCTTAAGTGACACCCGGATCCACATCCGCTATGTTATTCCTACACTGAGTCATTCCGAGGAAAATTATCCTGTAGGAAAGGAAGTGAACGCCGGGTCAGGTGCGCGTTCAGGAAACTATTGAGTTACTAATGGAGACGTTTAATGCCTGGAAAACAATACAAGTTATGTTTCACATCTCAGCAAATGGGAAAGTCATCAGGGCGGCCATCTCCGCACAGTTCATCATCGGGTTATTGCTGTTGTGATAATACGGGACATTTCCTATTATTATGTCACTGCGCTGAATTATTGTCTTTTCATTTCCAGTCGCCTCTAATAACTACAAGATGTGATACGATTACACCGGCGTCGGCGTAACACGTGCGCACTTATTGTCCCGAATTTTCGAGTGTGGTCCTTTCCTAGGTCAAGGGTAACTGCACACGATGCAAAGTTGTGTCGAGAAAATCTGCACCAAAACCGCAAAAAAAAAAAAATGCACATAAATCTGCACGATGCTTTGTGTTTTTGGTGCAGATTTCTGTTTATGTTAAAGGGGTTGTCCCATCACAGACAATTGCTAGGATATGCTCCCATTGTCTGATAGGTGCGGGTCTCACCTCTGGGACCCCCACCTATGCCGAGAATGGAGCGGGGAGAGTGGTGGCTGGAGGACCCCCAGTTTCCCGTGGTCCCACCACCGCCAAGCGCTCTCCCCACACAAATAAATGGGAGCACAACCAGCTGGCTCGGATATTTTTGGTGGCCACGTAGACATGAATGGAGGGTGGCTGTACCTTTCCCTGCTCCTTTCTCAGTGTGGGTCCCAGAGGTGAGACCCGCACCTATCAGACTATGGGGGCATATTCTAGCAATATGCCCCCATTATCTGTGATGGGGAAAACCCCTTTAACCACCTAACTGTTTTGCCCGAGTCCAGCTCAGGCAGTGTGAAAACTATCTAACTGGAGGGGGGAGGGCTGATTTAGATGGTGAGCTAGAAAAATGCAACTGGTCTTGTATGAAAGCTGACAGTCCAGGCTTTCATACAAGACCAGCTAAAGTCTAAGCAACAGAGGAGAAATCACTGTTAGATATGAAGTCGGGAATAATCGCCAGTAAAAAGTTTTTACTTTTCATTTTCAGCTGCATTCACAGCATCCCGATTTCTATCAGTGATATCTTTCTCTGTCCTGATCATATTGCTGTCATTTTGGTCTTGTATGAAAGCCTGGACTGTCAGCTTTCGTACAAGACCAGTTGCATGTTTCTAGCTGCTACCATTGAGGAGATATCACCATCTAAAGCAGTCCTCCCCCCCTCCACTTCTGGAGCTCCACTCTGGCAAAACAGTTAAGGGGTTAACAAACCCATTGAAGTCCATGGGGAAAGCCACTCTACATGAGATCGCACAATAATTGACATGCTATGGATTTCAAAATCCGCACAGAAGATCAATTTCCACACTTAAGAAAAAAGCAAAGTGTAGATGACATTTGACAAATCTCATTCACTCTGCTTGTACCGTATTACGCTGAGTTTTCCTTGCATGAAAATCAGTGCGGTAAAAAATGTGCATAATTCGCAACCTGTGCAGTTAACCTAAAACGGTCCGGCTTCAGCTATAATAGACTACTACATGCCGAGTCGCAGGAGCGGTCAGCAGCCTCGATCTGTGTATGTACAGGTGAAACATGGGGGACGCTGTTGGATAAAAGGATCAGGTTCTGAGGAATAACGTGGAAGGGGATGAATGGAGAAGAGTTTGATTAGGCGGTTTTGGCTCTATGTTCTGCCATTCCTTTATTATTCCTGATAGAAGTTATGAATAATTACTAGCAGTCTGCAGTAAGGGTACAGAAGGGAGGTAACCAGTTGGGGGTGTGTCCCTGCACAGACTGAAAATGGCAGCACTGATTGGATAGAGTAAGACTATGAAGGGACACACCCCCAACTGGTTACCTCCCCTCTGTACCCTTACTGCAGACTGCTAGTAATTCATTCCTAACTTCTAGCAGGAATAATAAAGGAATGGCAGAACATAGAGACATAAGAATAGATGCTCCAGAATTGTTATTACATGGGGAATGTATGAAGCTATTGAAACAGGCATGTCAGGAGAGGGGAGAGGACCGGTAGGCAGTGGTCGTTGGGAATTAATCTGATTACTTGGGGTAGGTCGTTCCTGTGAACTGGTGCAGCATGAAGAAAGTCTTAAAGACGCAGGAGGAGATTCGGATCATGGCGGATTGGTGGCAGAACATGGACTGGCAGTAAAGGATGACAGAGGAGATATAGAAAAGTGAAGCGCTGTGGAGAGCTCTAGGGCTACACGACAACATTGTTGTACGACTATTTGTAATGTCGCGTGACGTTTTTTGTAATGATAGTCTATGGTGTTGCGCAACGACAAGACCGACACACAAAAACCCATCCAAGTTGGATTTTTGGGCGACTGTCATGTCGCAGTTCAACACCATAGACTATCATTACAAAGAATGTTGCGCGACACCCATTGCAGCGTGGTTGCACTCTTTTGTCGCGCCCTATGCAGCAAGAGCCATCAGTGTAGCTGTTGGACAGAAGGATGGGCCTGGTTGAGTCTCTTCATCAGGTACATTGCCGATCTTCTACTGACCACTGTACTGAAAAAAGTTCTCTGAAAAAAAAGGGGATGCCATAGGAGGATTGCGGGCAGAATTGTTTCTTCTGTGTTTTCATCTCTTCCAGCCACTGAAGTGTTCTCAGATCCAAGCCAGCATCCAGATCTAGGTAAGGATTTAAGTTTGTAACTCATTGATTGCATTGCCTGTGATTTTGTTATCCTGAGTCCTGCACCGTGTACTACTCATTGCTTCTGAAGTTGTACCCCTGGTAATCTCACTGTGGCTTGCTCTCGTCTGCTGATTAGGCTTCTACTGATTCTCCTGGTATCCTGATTGTACCTTGTGTTCTGGATTAACTTCTCCTCTGCTGTATTGCTTCTAATGGCTTCCTTGGTATTCTGACTGTAGCCAGCTCCTGGATTAACCCCTTGTATACTGGCACTATACATCCCTCCTGGTTCTGACCCTGCTTGTTTACTACTCTTTGCTCCCTGGTCATTCTGGTAAGTCTATTCCTAGCAAGCTCGCACCAGTTTTCTGCAACCTTACTCTGCAGATGTTAGCTGGGTCCCTAACAGCCCAGGCCATCTAGCATTGCAGCAGGCTCTCATGAAGAACCTAGGGGTAACCTTAGCTTCCTATCAGGGAGTAATAAAAGAAGGCTGGTAGCAGTTTGTGAGTTTGCCTTCTATGGTTCCAGATGGTGACCATAGTATTTCTTTACAAAACCTTGAATTACATGAACCATACCACTAATCCTTGTCTGTGTACGATTATATTACCTCAGTGCCGATAAGGCACATGACCACAACCGGCCTCCCAACCGTCATGGTTCCAGTGGGACAGTCCTGAATTTCTGCCTGTGTCTGGCAGGGCTGTGGAGTCGGAGTCGGTCACCATTTTGGTGGAGTCGGTATAAAATGGACCGACTCCAACTCCTAAAATATATAATGAATTAGTACATTTAGTTCAGTGCAATAAGTGCTGAATATATTTTTATAAGAATTTGTGAAAATGATGAAATGTCCTATAAATGTCTGTTCTATTCCTGATCTAAGGAT
Organism: Rhinella marina; assembly: GCA_900303285.1. Classification (NCBI taxonomy): domain Eukaryota; kingdom Metazoa; phylum Chordata; class Amphibia; order Anura; family Bufonidae; genus Rhinella; species Rhinella marina. The sequence goes on along the minus strand of ONZH01007229.1, from coordinate 29,895 downwards.
TTAGGCTTTTAGTTGAGATGACTGTGTGCTGCCCTTTATGTCCAGTGCATGTTCTCTCTGCTTTATGTTTCCTCTGAGCTCATGTGTGGAGAGGTTAGCTGCTCTCATGGCTTCTATCTGCTGATGTAAAACACCTAGCGCCATATGTATGAAAACTGTCTAGGTGTAGAAGTTTCTTTGTTGCCCATAGCAACCAATCAGAGCTCCCCTTTCATTTCATATAGTGCTCTGGAGAAATGAAAGGGGAGCTCTGATTGGTTGCTATGGGCAACAAAAAAAGTCTTAGACCTAGATAGTTTTCATACATCAGGCCCAGAGGCGTAGCTACTGGGGGGGGAGGGGGGGCAGGGGAGGCGATGTTCCGGGCCCAATACCTCTGGGGGTCCCAGCAGGGATGGCCCTTAGTACAATCAGGCGAATACAAGTGAGCGCTTCCATTATGGAGTCTGATGGGGGGGCACATTAAGCCGATCTGAGGTCTGATGGGGCACATTCATTCTGAGGTGATCGATCTGAGGTCTGATGGGGCACATTCTGATGATCTGAGATCTGATGGGGCACATTCTGCTTCTGCTGATGGGGATCTGATGGGATCTGATGGGGTCTGATGGGCACACATTCTGCTGATTCTGAGGTCTGATGGGGGCACATTCTGCTGATCTGAGGTCTGATGGGGGCACATTAAGGTCTGATCTGGAGGTCTGATGGGGGGCATGATCTGCTGATCTGAGGTCTGATGGGGGCACATTCTGCTGATCTGAGGTCTGATGGGGCACATTGCTGGATCTGAGGTCTGATGGGGCACAATACGCTGATCTGAGGTCTGATGGGGGCACATTAACTGCCTGATCTGAGGTCTCTGATGGGGGACATTAAGCCGATCTGAGGTCTGATGGGGCACAATTACGCTGATCTGAGGTCTGATGGGGGAGCCTGATCTGAGGTCTGATGGGCCTGCTGATCTGGTCTGCATGGGGCATTAACGCTGATCTGAGGTCTGATGGGGGCACTGATTGATCTGATGGGGTGATGCTGATGGGGGCACAAGATCTGAATCTGGGGCATCTGATTCGATGAGGTCTGATGGGGCACATTAAGCTGATCTGAGGTCTGATGGGCACATTAAGCGATCTGAGGTCTGATGGGGGCAGATCTATTGCTGATCTGAGGATCTGATGGGGGTACATTCATCTGAGGTCTGATGAGTTGATGGGGCTGATCTGAGGTCTGATAATGAGGGCTGATCTGAGGTCTGATGGGGGCAAATACGCTGATCTGAGGTCTGATGGGGGCCTGAGGTCTAATGGGCCTGATGGGATCTGGGTGCTGATTTGGGGCACATTAAGCCGATCTGAGGTCTGATGGGGGCAAGGACTGTTAATAGTGATTTAAAAGCTGGGGACGGATTTCCTTTAAAGAGGACCTTTCACGGTTTTGAATTACTGTAGATGAATACCTCTTGTCCCGGGGTACCCCCTGCTGATGCTGCCACTCTGCCTAGTTTTTTAAAATACAGCTCCTACTCCCCGCTGTGCCCGCCTGTAGTTTTCGCGCTCAGTATGTAAATACTGAGCATCGGTACAGGGAGGAGGAGACGCCGGCATTTCTCAATGGGCGTCTCCTTCTCCCTGGCTGTGCCGCGATCCAATCACAGCGGAGAGCGTCACAGCCAGGGAGAAAAAAAAACCTCACCTTCTCCCTGGCTGTGACGCTCTCCGCTGTGATTGGATCGCGGCACAGCCAGGGAGAAGGAGACGCCCATTGAGAAATGCCGGCGTCTCCTCCTTCCTGTACCGATGCGCGAAAACTACAGGCGGGCACAGCGGGGAGTAGGAGCTGTATTTTAAAAAACTAGGCAGAGTGGCAGCATCAGCAGGGGGTACCCCGGGACAAGAGGTATTTATCTACAGTAATTCAAATCCGTGAAAGGTCCTCTTTAACATAGGAGTCCCCTTTTTACTCCTATTAATCCTATATTTTCCTGCATTATATGGTACAGTATGTGGAGTAGGGTATGTAGAAAGTCTATTGTACTGTACTTAACAGCATAGATGATCTAGCAGTTTATATAGTCATCTTGCTAATACAGTATTATAACCACAACTAGTAGTGTGTGCCTGTGAAGTTGGAAACGTGCGTTTGGGAAGCCACTAAGTGGGGGGCCCACTCAAGTATGTTTCGCCCCCCCATGTGCTGAACCTCTAGCTACTCCTCTGATCATGCCCTAAGTGAGCTGTGACCAGAGAAGCCTGATAGATTACAAACTGTTTTTGTCATGACTTATCTGTACTATTGATTTTATGCAAATTTATCACTTAAACATGCTCCATGTATGAGGGAGTCGGAGTCGGGAGAAATTGAGGAGTCGGAGTCGGGGCTTTGGCTTACCGACTCCACAGCCCTGGGACTAACGTGCACTACTGCTTCATTCAGACAAGTAGATAGGTGATAACTAGTTCTTATGCAGAAATGCAGCGGTTGTCCATTACAACTCAGTGTATGCAATGCAGCAGGGACATAATTTATGTGGGACAACTGAGTGCATGGTCAAGGGGGACCCCTGAGTTTGACCCTTTTCCCCTCATATGAGGATCTAGACTTTGCTGCAGGGCCACCAAGCCTCTACATCTAGGTGAAGCCTCCAATCAGACGCTGCTGACCCTGGTGAGTCTGGCACCAAGAGGACTGACAAGAGCAGGAAATCCAGTAAACAGGCAGAGGTCGGGCACAGGAAGTCAGAACAATACAATAACTTATACCTGAGGTACCTTCTCATAGGTGAAGACACCTTTTATACCCTGGATGGGAAAAGATTAGCCTGTGTACAAACTGGTCCTTCAAGAGCCGAGAGAGAATGTGCCTTCACCCTAAGGAAGCGAGCAACAGGACATAAGTGGGGATGGCCTGTATCAGAAGATAGCACGGAACAGCCGAAAGAGTAAGCACTCTCTGGGGGCAATTCTCGCTTGGAGAGAGGAGATGCCGGAGAGTATGGCCTGCTGGCATCACAGTGTAGCTTAATGGGAAAAGTTAGGCATCTCTATGGGCTATTAAGTCACAAAACTACTAGAAACCAAATAAGAGAAAAGAACAGAAAGCCATTACAAAGACCTATGTAAGAAAACACAAAGACCAAGAGTAATCAAGTCAAAATGTAAAATACAGGAGGCTGACCTTGTGTATTCAGCCAAGAGTGGAGCGCTGTGGAGGGTCCCTACAGGTTTGTGGCTCCACCGAATTGGAATTTGGTTAAAGCTAAACGAATCCCCAAAGCAGATTCTCATTCCTTGTGTAGTGTCGTAAGAGAGTCCTCCAATCATTACCAATTTACCTCTGTAGCAGAATAATGACAACGGACACAAAGCCAAGGCCTGAAAGAACGAGGTCCAGCAACAAGAAGAGCAAGGGGTTCAGCAACAGATTGTGTTGACTTTGAAGAGCCCTGATCTCCACATCATCAAGGCCGGAGAACTTCCAGACACAGAAGCTATCAAGGCAGCCAAGTTTGCAAAAGAATTGAGCCAAGTTCTTCAAGATGCTTGGAACAACCTTACAGATGATTTTTCGACAATGACTCTAAGACAAAATCTGCGAAGTTCTAAAGTCAAAGGAGGCCACTCCAAATTTTACTTCGAGTCTTACCGGTTTTTGAAACTTTTAATTTCTCTATTTTTGAGCATAGCTTAACTGTCACTGCTCCAGGAGCCAACTTTACTTTTTTCTTGTTTTATAGAGTCCCTACATATTCCACGTTACTCTACAGAGATCGTCCCTGTTCCCGATGTCAGAATGTCAATGAATCTATCAATATGTTTTGCAGATGCGGTGGAAACATACAAACTCAATGTAGATATTAACTTTCATTGAAGTCGAGTCTAGTGCTGCAGGTCATTACTCAGCCACCTTGGTTTTTTGGTGGTCCATCTATGAGATTTTTTTTAGATTCTCCTGCAGATGTTTTCTACATGCAGTAGCCATTGGGCTCCCTTGTTGTGCTGGAATATTATAAGTGATGAACCTTTGGAAATTTCTATAGACAGTAGGACAGAGAGATGGATGGGTAGAAAGTGAATATTTATGTGTGGTTTAAATTAGTGTACACTAACCCTACAGAGCCTGAATGGTATGAGGCCTTCAAGAGTCAGTTTGGACCCACCTGTCCGCTAAACTGGGGGAATGTTCATTCTTCACCGTAAACCCCACAAGGAGGAATGGATACAGTGAATTAAAGGGGTATTCTGGTAACGTAACTTAATTTTTGATACAACCAGAACCCATACCTATACATATAACCAGAGCTTCATTTTACCCTGCAATCCATTTGTCTATCTTCTGTGTGAGCCTGCAACACACTGAGTATCATGGCTCCTGATCTTCCCTCACAAAACTACAATCCCCACAATGCCTAGCTTTCCTGCTGTGAGTTTGTGCTTGTTCATGAGTGTTGATGATTACTGATTGGCCGCCTGACATTCCAGTCCAGACACGCCCCCCTCTACTGACCAATCAGCAGCACACACAACCTGATAGAGAACTGATAGCAACACACTGAGCATGCCTGACCTGACAAAGGCTCAGAACTACAGGTCGGTGCCATGGTAACTGATGAGGAAGACAGTGGGTAGCAGAGGAAGAAAAGTACTTTATAACTACTGAACGGTAAATATGTGAAATTTACATTATATGAGGTAATGATTGATGACGAATTAGTCTAAAACATAAGGGATATTTATGGTAACCGGAATACCCCTTTAAGTCACTACCTCCAGAGAACTTTCCACTGGCAATGGCTGAGACATAACTAGACCGGAGGCACCAATTTGTGGTTTGAAGGCATCAAATGTAAATTGTAATTGGACAGGCATAAACATACTGCACCCCTGTATGAATGCACGGGAACTACTGCTCTGAATACCACAAATACCACACCGTCAGGTAAAGTCCTGCTAATCCAGCATGGGACTAATTGTGTTGCGATCCAGATTTCAGCCTCTTTGGTTTCAGATCCATGTAGTGAAAAAAACGCGAGGAATATTCCATCCACCGCAGGTCTATAATGATGGGGATAACGTTAATAGGAGGATACATTTACATGTGACTGTTTTGTGAATAAGCAGCTCTAATTCCCCATCCTTGACCTGGAATGTATACACAAATCATCAGGATCCCGATCTCCCCCTCCAGAAAGAATAACATTTATTCAGGAATGGCCCTTCCACTCCGTGATTAATGGCCACAGGCCTGAAGCTTCGGGTTACAAAGTAGGTGAAGAGATTGCAAATCCTCCCAGAGCCGCAGTCGTGTCTTTCTAGTCACGTGTCTCTATTGTAGAACGCAGCCCTGGTCTATGTTCCTGACACTTTTTGTCAGAGATTTAGCAGGAGGTATTAATGTCATATTCAGATATTCCGCAATCCCAGCTGTGAAGCCTACAGGATATCTGTCTTGTCTCCAGACTTGTCACCTTTTCCCAAAGCCCCGGAGTATTTATTGGTCTTGTTCTGGTCCTATCCAGACACAAAGTACGTGCGACCGATGGAATCAGACAGGAGCATTAGTGGCGTGGCGTTAGAAGATGCTGAGGTTGCAGTCTCACTCGGGCCCTAGTGCCAAGAGGACAGCAGTATTCTACAGTATATGACAATTTATCTTTAGGATTGCCTTCTGTCTGGTTTTTAGGAAGTTTGGGTAATAGCCATTAAAGTAATATTTCAAAAATAGCCCTTCACGGCATATGGACACTGCAGGTGGAAACTTCACCTCTGAAACCTCCAGCTATCTGGAGAACTGGGACTTTTTGACCCCCCGTTTAGATGCCTTCTGAGAGCATCTACTGTCATGGTGCAAGCTGAGAAAAGAACCAACTTGTCCGCCCTCTCCAGCTGTGATGGTCAGCGTGTACTGCCTCATAGATGATCATTCTACTTTAGGTGGAAATCCAAGAGGTGAGCTCTCACCGATCCTACATTTATGGGTTAAAAAAAACCCTTTAAACCTCTTTCCAGAAGAACTGATGAAACCTAGTTACACGTAAAACCACAGTTGGTTTTTGCACATACATTATAACAAAAGTGGCCAAATAGTACTTATCCTAATAAAGTGTTGAAGATCCCAGATGACTTAGCCTTCAGGGCATTTGCCACGTGGCCGTATCGCAATGAAACTGCCTCCCATTGTTTTCATCCATTCCAACCGCCTGCTTGTCCAAATGCCAGGAGATAAACCTAGAGAGGGTCCCCAAGAAAGCCCACAGCAGAAACAGCAGCACTACGTCTGAATATATGGTTACCCTTCCTATGTAATCCAGGCATGGCTCGGAGGCAGGGGAATAGCCCAGGGAATGGTGCACCTTCACTCTTATGCTTTCCATCTCTGGTCAGTCCACCTCCCATTGATGGACAAAGCCAGGCATCAGCACCCTCCCCTCTTCCTATTAAGCAGGGCTTCTAATTAAAGGGGTTGTCTGGGTTCAGAGCTGAACCCGAACAGACCCATATTTCACCCAGGCAGCCCCCCTGATGATAGCATCGGAGCATGTTATACTCTGATGGCAGTGGCTTGTTTATTTACCTGCACACACGGCCAGGCGGAAGCTTCCGCCCGGCAGTGTGTTCGGTGATGTCACCGGCTCTGATGGGCCGCCTTTAGCGCTGCCCTAGCTGTTTTACAGGCTAGAGCAGCTCTAAAGCCCGCCCATCAGTCCCGGTGACGTCACCAGGCTCACTGCTGGGTGGAAACCTCCCCCCCCTAAGAGGAGCCCGGTTCATCACCAGAACTCCTATAAATGCCTTTGCACTGCACGATTCAGCACAGGGCAAAGGAGAGCATTGGACCATAAACTGCTCCGATGCTAAAGTCAGGGGGGCTTCCTGGGTGAAAATGGGGAGATGTCCCGGTTCAGCTCTGAACCCAGACAACCCCTTTAAGGCAGGTCTTAATAGGAATATAGAAATGTTGCCATAGACTACAACAGTAAATTATTGCAGTGTCTGGTACAAGTGATCTGATGATCGTGTATGTTCAGGCACCCCAAAGGGACGAGAAAAAAGTAAAAAAAAAAGTTTTTAAAATTATTTTTAAAAAAAACTCAAGAATTAAACATTCTAATATTCACCTTCCCCTATAAAAATAAACAAAAAATGTTCAAACTATAAAATATTCATCTTGGACAGTCAAGGCTGTAATGAAAAAAAAAAAATCAAAGTGCACAAATCACCATTTTTGGTCACTTCACATCCCAAAGGAATTGAATAAAAAGTGATCAAAAAGTCATAAAATGGTATCAATAAAAAACTACATTTATTGCCCCTCAAAAAAAGAGCCCTTTACGGCTCCATAGACAGAAATATAAAGACGTTACGGGTTTCAGGATTTTTCTGAAAGTTTTTTTAAGTATTAGAACAGTTTGTATGTTCTCCCTGTGTTTACGTGGGTTTCCTCCGGGTTCTCCAGTCTCCTCCCGCACTCCAAAAACATACTGATAGGGAACTTAGATTGTGAGCCCCATTGGGGACAGTTGGATGCTAATGGCGCTGTAGAATATAGTAGCGCTATATAAGTGCATAAAATAAGAAAACGTATATAACTTTGGTATGGCTGTAATCGTACTGACCCACAGAATAAGGCTACATGCATACAACCGCGCCATGTTCTACGGTCCGCAAATTGCGGATCCACAAAACACAGACGCCGCCTATGTGCCATCCGCGTAAAACGGACAAGAATAGGACATGTTCGATTTCTTTTGCAGCCGACGGAACGGATGCGGACAGCACACAGAGTACTGTCTGCATCTTTTGCGGCCTTATTGAAGTGAATGGGTCTGCCTCCGAGACGCAAAAAGTGAGGCAATGAAATGAGGCCTAAAGGTAACATCTCATTTTTAGCGCACAGTGAATAATATAAAAACTTAACCTGTAAAACAATGGCTCACTTGCATTTTTTTCCACTTACATAGTGACATAGTTTATAAGGCCGAAAAAAATCCCTCCGTCCATCCAGTTCGGCCTGTTATCCTGCAAGTTGATCCAGAGGAAGGCAAAAAACCCCTGTGAGGTAGAAGCCAATTTTCCTCACTTTAGGGGAAAAAATTCCTTCCCGACTCCAATCAGGCATCAGAATAACTCCCTGGATCAACGACCCCTCTCTAGTAACTATAACCTGTAATATTATTACCTCCAGAAATACATCCAGGCCCCTCCTGATCTCTTATAGTGAACTTACCATCACCACCTCCTCAGGCAGAGAGTTCCATAGTCTCACTGCTCTTACCGTAAAGAATCCTCTTCTATGTTTGTGTACAAACCTTCTTTCCTCCAGACGCAGAGGATGTCCCCTCGTCACAGTCACAGTCCTGGGGATAAATAGATGATGGGAGAGATCTCTGTACTGACCTCTGATATATTTATACATAGTTATTACATCTCCCCTCAGTCGTCCCTAATTTTGATAATCTTTCTGGGTCCTGTAGTCCACCCATTCCAGTTATTACTTTAGTTGCCCTCCTCTGAACCCTCTCCAGCTCTGCTATGTCCTCCATGTGTGGTCTGACTACTAGAATTTTTTCCAGATTCCCTGGAATATTAAATGGTGCTATTAAAAAGTACAACTTGTCCCACAAAAAAAACTAAACATAGAAAAGAAAAGTAAAAAAAAAAAAGCTATGGCCCTTGGGGGGGGGGGGTCGGACGATAAAAAAAAATGAAAATTGTTTACGGCGCCAAGGGATAATCTAACTTGAAAACGCAAAATGTTGGCTTCAGCTCTCCTCCTCAACCATCACACCGCCACACATATGGCAAAATACACACAACTGTCTCTACTTTCATAATCCTATTAAAACCTCCGAATCCGTTGCTCATCTGTCAGTGAATTTAGGGAGGAAAAATACACAGTTTTCCCCAATACCATAAGGGAAGTGTTACAGTAATGTCTGTGACCAATGGATTGTAAACGCTAATGAAAAACACCCATTTCCTTCGAGCTGCGCACATCTACTGGGTAACACTGAAAGGTCTATCTGACGTATCGCATTTCCCTTGATGGATTCGTGTTGATTCCTCCTGAACCAGGCCCAAATGTCTTAATTTTCTGCCTCGTAACCTCCATTCTTTTCAGCTACTTCAATAATAATTGTGCCAGCTGGCTCCACCGCCATAATTAAATACAGTATCGGTATACTCTAGATGTTTTCATGCAGCAGAAAATATGCCATTTTTTTTCGGGTTGAAAAGGATAAATTTTCTAAAAAGAAAACAATCACAATTAGTAAAGTTTCAAGTTCACCTCGATCATCACCTCCTGCAGGATCGGCATCTGCACAAAAACTGTAGTCTACATCTGTGAAGAGAAATCCTAAGTATACATCCACACAGGATGTCAGCTCAATGGAAAAAAACGTGAAAGATTTGTAGCGAAATCCATGTGGGTCATATTTACGGAACTTAGCTTAGGTCAGGGTTGAGCCTGTCAACAAAATGTTGACTGATTCCAAGTACCAACCGACAGAACTTTTTAAAGGGGAATTCTGGTTGTGACAAGCTATCCCCTATACACAGTATAGGGGATAAATACAGTCTTAGATCAGTAGAGGTCCCACCCACCAGTGCTTACGTGAATGGGGACCCCGTAACCCTCAGGGGCCCTCAAAATGAACAGGCATTGTGTACTGCTGCTCCGTTCATCTCTACAGGAATTTTGGAGAGAGCCGAGTACAGCGCTCAGCTATTTCCAGAACTTCCATAGAGAAGCAGCAAAGAGCATGCTCGACCTGACGGTCAGTTCATTTTGGGGGCCCCCATTCTAGTGATCAATCGGTAGGACCCTGACCAATCTAATAGTTATCCCCTAACCCCAGGGGTGCACCTAGCCTTTCTGCTGCCTGAGGCAAAAACTGAAACGGCGCCCTCCCCAATGCCAATTTCTTAATCTAACCCCTTTGCCACAATGAAAGCGCTCATTGCTCATGGCCCTTCCGCTGCCCCCCTCTTGCCCCTACCTGGTGCTGCCTGCAGAGATCATCTCACCTGGGCTTATTGGTGGTGCACCCCTGCCTAACCTTCGTCTCAGCCAGAATACCCCTGTAAGTAAATTATAACTACTACACATTGTACGTACGTGATGTCCAAAGGTAAAGCTGCCATAAAGATGGGGTTTCCATGACCCTTTTAGAGATAACCTTTCCTGTTGAACATATAGACCGATTTGTGGGCAGCATGTTATAGAGTAGGAAGATCTCAAATATATAGTTATTTACATAATGATTCAGTAGAACTTTAGTTTGTGCTAGGCTTAAGAGTCCAGTGGGTGGTCATGACCACTTATTGGCTGTCAATCACTGATTAGGACCGCCCACTGGACTCCTGACCCCAGAATGAGAAGGAATTTAAATGAATACATTTTAAGTTATGCTGAATCTTTTCCCCACAAAACTATATATCAATCTGCTCAACTCCTCCTGGTTCATAACATGCTGCTCACAGATCTGAAGGTCCCACCATACCCCATTAAGGGGCTTTATGGGGAATCACCATCTTTTGGGAGTGCTCTATAATAGAGGTTGTGTAGACAAGACTGCAGCTGTGGGTCAGGGACAGCCAGACACTGAAAGAGTTGGACCATCTGCACTTGTAAGTGTATTCCCTGACAGCTAAAGGTGCAGGAAATGGCCATGGTCCAACGTTCGCCAATTTGCTTTTGAAATGCATTTTTAAGCAATGGTGTGTGCCCCATTTGGATAAATTTGATCCATTTTTTTGTTGACTTCTCTCACATGTGCCCCTCTGTCACTCTTCTTGGACTCAGGGCAAGTATGATCATCTTGCTTCATCAGTGGAAGATCATCCATGGATTCAGGGCAAGTATGATCATCTTGCTCCATCACTGGAAGATCATCCATGGACTCAGGGCAAGTATGATCATCTTGCTCCAACACTGGAAGATCATGCATGGACTTCGGGCAATTATGATCATCTTGCTTCATCACTGGAAGATCATCCATGGACTCAGGGCAAGTATGATCATCTTGCTTCATCGCTGGAAGATCATCCATGGACTCAGGGCAAGTATGATCATCTTGCTTCATCACTGGAAGATCATCCATGGACTCAGGGCAAGTATGATCATCTTGCTCCATCACTGGAAGATCATCCATGGACTCAGGGCAATTATGATCATCTTGTCCATCACAGGAAGATCAGCCCCTTATGTCACAAAACTCAGGGACTCACAAGTGGTAGGGCTAATGGAGATTAGGTAAAAGGTCCAACAACTCTCAATCCCTCCGCTCATCCCCCACTGCAGAATTTTCAGTTTTTCTTGAAAATATCCTCTTAACATGATTACTTGAGCTCTGAAAAGTAGAAGCCTATTAGTTTTGGATGTCATGTCAGCTTTTCCAGGAAGTATCTGTCAGCTTCATAACTACATTAAGAATGTTATCTCCATGAGTGATATTGGGTCAGGATCTCCTAGATTAAACCTTGCTAAATCCATTATTTTACACTTCCCTAATATTCTCACCGGGAAGTCCAAAGGACTTCCAAAAACCGACCATCGAGATAAAACCACCAACAGCTCATTTGTCTCAAAGATAACAAATTCTGAAGAAGAAAAATTCTAAATGTTTTTGGTTTTTATAGGGAGCAAAGAGAAGTTCACTTTACGTACGCAGTCATTTTTTTTTCTTAAGTGACGATATACAATATCATCCCTTTCATCTACAAGGCTTGTGTTTATGTATCTGGAATGTAGGTTCCAAGATCTCATAAATGTAGAGAGATGAAATACAAAGAGCAGAGGCCTTCTGTCTCCAGGAATTCTGCAAATTAATGTTTAGCCAGGACTGAACCTGTGCAGAGATATCAATTTCCTGCTAACGAAAAACATTACAGTCAATAGGAAGAACAACATGACGTTATACTCAGGAAATCCTCCCTAATGGGCCTGAAGGAAAAAAGTAAAAACTTGTGGTAAACTGAGACGGAGGGGCCTCATGGTCCCAAAATTAAAAGCCCCCCGCCAGTGAATGTTATTGACTGTAAAGGTCTGACACCAAAAACATCCACCCTTACTCCAAGACTAAACTACCACAGTTTTTAGGGACTGAAGTAGAAGATGGCAGACTCAGATGCACCTCATCCAACTTTAGGGGCTGAAGTAGAAGATGGCAGACTCAGATGCACCTCATCCAACTTTAGGGGCTGAAGTAGAAGATGGCAGACTCAGATGCATCTCATCCAACTTTAGTGGCTGAAGTAGAAGATGGCAGACTCAGATGCATCTCATCCAACTTTAGGGGCTGAAGTAGAAGATGGCAGACTCAGATGCACCTCATCCAACTTTAGGGGCTGAAGTAGAAGATGGCAGACTCAGATGCAATTCATCCAGCTTTAGGGGCTGAAGTAGAAGATGGCAGACTCAGATGCACCTCATCCAACTTTAGTGGCTGAAGTAGAAGATGGCAGACTCAGATGCATCTCATCCAACTTTAGGGGCTGAAGTAGAAGATGGCAGACTCAGATGCACCTCATCCAACTTTAGGGGCTGAAGTAGAAGATGGCAGACTCAGATGCAATTCATCCAGCTTTAGGGGCTGAAGTAGAAGATGGCAGACTCAGATGCACCTCATCCAACTTTAGGGGCTGAAGTAGAAGATGGCAGACTCAGATGCACCTCATCCAACTTTAGGGGCTGAAGTAGAAGATGGCAGACTCAGATGCAACTCATCCAGCTTTAAGGGCTGAAGTAGAAGATGGCAGACTCAGATGCACCTCATCCAACTTTAGGGGCTGAAGTAGAAGATGGCAGACTCAGATGCACCTCATCCAACTTTAGTGGCTGAAGTAGAAGATGGCAGACTCAGATGCACCTCATCCAACTTTAGGGGCTGAAGTAGAAGATGGCAGACTCAGATGCACCTCATCCAGCTTTAAGGGCTGAAGTAGAAGATGGCAGACTCAGATGCACCTCATCCAACTTTAGGGGCTGAAGTAGAAGATGGCAGACTCAGATGCACCTCATCCAGCTTTAGGGGCTGAAGTAGAAGATGGCAGACTCAGATGCACCTCATCCAACTTTAGGGGCTGAAGTAGAAGATGGCAGACTCAGATGCACCTCATCCAACTTTAGGGGCTGAAGTAGAAGATGGCAGACTCAGATGCACCTCATCCAGCTTTAAGGGCTGAAGTAGAAGATGGCAGACTCAGATGCACCTCATCCAACTTTAGGGGCTGAAGTAGAAGATGGCAGACTCAGATGCACCTCATCCAACTTTAGTGGCTGAAGTAGAAGATGGCAGACTCAGATGCACCTCATCCAACTTTAGGGCTGAAGTAGAAGATGGCAGACTCAGATGCACCTCATCCAGCTTTAAGGGCTGAAGTAGAAGATGGCAGACTCAATGCACCTCATCCAACTTTAGGGCTGAAGTAGAAGATGGCAGACTCAGATGCACCTCATCCAGCTTTAAGGGCTGAAGTAGAAGATGGCAGACTCAGATGCACCTCATCCAACTTTAGTGGCTGAAGTAGAAGATGGCAGACTCAGATGCATCTCATCCAACTTTAGGGGCTGAAGTAGAAGATGGCAGACTCAGATGCACCTCATCCAACTTTATGGGATGAAGTAGATGATGGGAGACTCAGATTCACCTCATCCAACTTTAGGGGCTGAAGTAGAAGATGGCAGACTCAGATGCACCTCATCCAACTTTATGGGATGAAGTAGATGATGGGAGACTCAGATTCACCTCATCCAACTTTAGGGGCTGAAGTAGAAGATGGCTTGTAGAACTTGGGTAGCTTGGTCATTTCATCTTTTACCTTTGCCTGTAAAAAAGCCTACTGCATAATGACGCGGTGGCTTAGTGATTAGCACCAGTCCACTGGTGTCCAAATCTGAAAAGTCAAACATCTGCTTGGAGTTTGTATGTTCTCATCGTAATTGCGTGGATTTTCTCTGATTACTCTTGGTCTTGTGCTACTCCAAAAACATACTAAGAGGGTAATTTGCTTCTTATGAAAATTCACCCTAGTGGGTGATGGGATAAGTACATAGTCTTTGGTTTCTAAGGGTCCCACGGAGAGTGGATCCTCAGCTACTGTAGTACTGTAGGTCCTCTGGGTAGGACCTTCTTGTACAGGACCTTCTTCTCAACAATGGAGCACCTCTGTTCTTGGTACATTTCTTCCAGTATCTTATTGGCTAAAATAATAAGGACTATGGGCCAATAGAATGTGACTCCACCAAGAAAATATAGAATAATAGCTTATGATGATACTTCCTAACATGTCAAGGCGTAGGTTAAGAGTTTTTGATGATTGAATTTCTAATATTTTAATATTTTGAAATGTTTTAATTTGAAAATCTAATTTTAATATTTTCAAAAATAAATAAAATAAAGCAGCAAACAAAGGAACGCTACAAAGACACTAACTCTAACCCAACTCAAGTAGAAGCAGCTTCTATTACATTAGGAAGGATTTTATACACAGTATTCTTCATAAGGTATGGATATGTTCTACAAAGTCTGCATTTCCAGTCTTAAGAGGTAAATCTAGAAGAAATCCTGCACGTTGTTACATCAATGAAGCATAGAAGACGAAGGGGGGAAGACAAAGAAAGGAATGTGGCAGAGCAGAGGGCAGAAAACCTCAGTGATGTCCTGTGTGTAATGATGCGATTTGGGAGGATGACATGTGGAAGACCACACGTGCTGCTTTGCTTTGGCTCTTTTTCTGGCCTGATGTTCCAGGGTATGAGGTCATATGACAAAATGTTGAGCCAGGAAGGTTTAATGAGCGCCTGTCTGCAGGATCAACCTTATTAAACATTGCACACTGCCTTGTAGGGTCGACCCTGCTGGTTACAATGATACATCTCTTGTGAAAACAGGTTGAAGAGTTCTCGAGAGAAAAAAAAAAACTTTTTATTCCAGACTTCAGTGCACTGAGAGGTGTGGCCTGAACTAGAAAGCTGAGGTCCTCTGAGAGGCTAGGTCCCACCCTTGAGTGCAGTGAAGACTATGCTTACATACAAAATAAAAGTCTTTGTTCTCAGGAACGCAGCAACCGATTTTCACAAGACAAGTATCATTTGAATCAACAGGATCACCCCTACCAGTCAGGGTGCCTGGTTTCATAGGATTGATCCTGCTGATAGATGACCTTTAAGGAAATGGCACCCATCCTGATTTCTAAACTTGAATGGGTCTGAGTTTGCAGTACATTTCCAGGCAGGATATAGAAATGGATGTAGATAATGATTTGGATCAACACAAGACTTTCATTCCAACACTACACGTGGTAGAGATCAGTAGATATGTTGTCATCAGAATCTCGCAATAGTGCAGCCTCAGGTTTTTGGGCCTGTAAAAAAATATGGGCTACATACAAAAACCTTCTGAGATGGGGATTCTAGGACTTCCACTTGTTGGAAGAATTGGGTCCCCATGGCCTTTTCAGCATTGTGGAGTCCATGATTAAAGGGGTTTATGATGCTTAGACATTGATGGTCTGTCTTCAGGATAGATTGTCAATATCAGATTGATGGGCTCCAACACCCAGCACCCTCATCTATCATTTGTTTTGGGCAGGTACTGGAAACTATATACTAGATGTATCCAGAAGCCTAAGGTTCTGTCCACTATGTGGTGGTCATGCCGAGGTAGTAGGCCGTTGGCGGGAACTACACAGTGGAAAGAGTCTTCAGGCCACTATATAGTTTCGAGGACCAGTGGCTGCCCGACAGAACTGTTTAACGGGGGGGGGGGGCCAGGTGTCAGACTTCTCATCTGATCTGATATTGGTAACCTATCCTGAGGACAGGCCAACCATATCCAAGTCTTGGAGATCCCCAAACCATAAACTACAATAGAGAGAGCTCAGCTAACCTCTTTACCTCAATTGTTCCTCAATGGAGTCCTGAACAGAGAAGAGTCCCAAATACGGGGGTACCAAAGATGGTTGGGGGCCACCCAGAATGGCATCATTGGCAGTAGATTGTACATCCCTTCCCTTGAGCATTTGCCCATTTTTTCTTCTTTACAGTCCAGCCTTGATCTTTATAAAAATGAAAACTGATTTTTTTGGGTACTTAGAGGGGTTGGCCCATCTGGAACATTGATGTCAAATCTCTAGGATATGCAATCAATGCCAGATGGTCAAGTACCAGAGGTTAGACCAGCACTTATCTAGAGAACGGGACCACCAAAAGTGAAGGAGAGCATTACCCGCATGCACCGTGTGTCTCCATTCATGGCTATGGGAGTTACGTTCTTCTGTTCACCGTTATGGGACTGCGGGATCTTGCCGAGCCAGCACTTGGCTCTTTTTGAAAGTTCCATAGCTGTGAATGGAGGGGGGTTGTACAGGAGCGGCTGCCCTCTTTTCATTTTGGAGGTCCTTTACTGGAGATAGAAGTGGGTCCCATACATGGGACCAGCACTGATCTGAATTTGATGGCATATCCTAGCGACAGATGGGAATACCCCTTTAATGGGTGAGAAAGTTAGGGCAACAAATGATGGGTGAGTAGTCCTACTAAGGACATATCAAGATAGAAACCCAAATCTACCAAGGAATAAACAGAACCACAGATTTAAAATCTGGATTGCACATTATAGCTTTTTAATAAACATTCAGACACACGTCCTGTACTAATAAAATACAACAATAAAAATATACCACAAATACTACAGAAATATCTTACAGTATCTACACAAACGTGGAATGCGCTCTACTTACAAGTCGTAAGAAAATACTTTGATACATAAAAAAAATGCTGTAGGACATATAATGTACTGTACAATCTAAAAAAATACACATTCAAAAGCTACAGGAACCATTCCGAAGGCCATGATAACCTGTGACCAGCCCTCCGCCCCACGCGGGTCATATGTGAGAAATAAATATTTTAATTATATTTTCATTTATAAATCGCCACTATTTTAATGCTGGTAAAACACAACAGGAAGTCAAGACAAAGAAATTTCAATGACAATGGAGGAAACTTTTCTATTCTATTAAATGAAATCTTATTGTTGGCGGCTGTTTTTTTTTTTTTTAAATAAAACAAATGAATTCTTAGAAGTGCATTCTGTCTGAAAATTATAATGCAATGTACTTGGCATTTGACTCAAAATATTTCAGTTTTAATTAATAACCATTTTTAATGATGTTTATAATTATGTAATTAATTATTTTAAAGTAAAAAATGCATTTAAACTTTATAATTTTTTTTTGTCTGGAAGGCAGAAAGTCCCATTTACTTTAAAAATATTTTTTAAATAATGTGTGTGTATATATATATTCATATTTTTATAATTGAATTCTTCAAATTAAAATCAAAATGAAAAAGAAAAATGTCTTTAATTTTTTTTAAATTATGCTTGTAATTATTTAATGTATTACGGTATTTTAAAATGAAAAAAAAATGCCATTTACTTTTTTAAAAAGAATATATATATATAATTTTTTTTTAATTATTTTTTATTCAAATAAAAATGTAAAAAATGAATTTAAATACTTTCAACTTCCCTTCAATCTTTGAATTACTAATATTATTTGCTGGGCAAGAATAAATTGATAAAAGACTTGAATAAATGACTTTGTCGTGACACCTGTTGCGTCGTGCAGAAAACATGTAAAATATTGGCTATTTTTTTCCATTATATTTTTTTCCGTTTTTAAAATAAGGTTATATTAATAAGAAAAACTTTAAGCTTTGGCTATTCCTAAGGATAAAAAATAAGGGATTTATAAATTATTTCTTTTTTGTACATATGTTGTCTTTTTAAAACTATCCGAAGCACCTTTGACCTTGTCCACAATACCATTACACATACAAATTCAGCAAATTTTTCCCAAATATTTGGAATTTCATCTTTATAAAAAAAAAAGTTTAGTCCTTCAAAAAAATTAGGATATTGAAAAAAAAATAAAAATTCAGGGTACGTTGACGACCTTTGTAGCTTTTCGTCCAATGAGCTCTTGGACTTGGGGTTCACAGAATGAAATAGTCTTTGTAAGTCTTAAGGAACAAAGTCTTTGGGTCCCGTTCCTGGTGCCCCGGCTCTAGCTGGAGATGAATTTGCTGATCTTACTTAGTCTTTTCTTATCTCGGTTGCTGTGGGAGTGATGATGCTGTTGGGCATGGGCGGGTTTTACCGGGGACACCCCTTCGTAGTTGTGACTCGACTCATTGTGCTGCCTTGTGTATCGCTTGCACTTACAAGAAGTGACCACGGTGACCTTGTAGGTTCTGGTGGTGCCGTCTGTACACTGGAGCTGAATACGTTGCGTGCGCGTCTTGTCGTTGACACACCGCCATTCCTGGGTGCTCCGACGACTCCAGTACTTGAGGCCGTAACCTCCTCCGATCCAATTCGGAAGTATGGGAAGAGGAAGACATTCTCCGGCACAGACTAGTTCCTTTAAGGGTCTTAGGCTGGTACACTGGCCATCGGAAATGTACTTGGTGGATCTGAGTTCTCGACACCCAACTTGATGGTGACCTGGAAGGAGAGCAATGACAGTAAGAGTTAATTATTAGGTCAGTGACCATATGTCCTTCTAACATGGGAACTTAGGATACTGTTCCCCTCATACCTTAGGGAACGCCCTGAAGAACCCATGAATGGGCACATTACGAGCAGGTCTCATGGTCAGAAGTGTAGGCTACGTCATAAAAGTATTGGATCCCCTTTGGCCTGAAGAAGGCAAATGGCGTTTTGGTCAATGAGTCATCTACACGTCCATGGGCTCTTCAGCCTCCATGTAGATGAACAGAAACGTTCTGCCAATCCTAACCACATGGGGGAGATAGAGGGAAACTACCACATGGAGGTGGACAACCATGGAAGAGGAGGACCCAAACAGGATAAGTCTAAAAGATCCCCCCCGATGGCCAGGCCTCTCTTATACATTATATTTACCTGCTCCCTGGCAGGGATCCATAGTGACGCGGGTGTTGGGTGCAGGTAAGTATAATGTATATGAGGGGCCTCGGCATTGTGGGGGGGGGGTCTTTTAGACTTCAGAAAACCCCTTTAATGCCCATCTGCCTTGGTTATTTCCATTCTGCTCCGTCATAGAGAAGAACATGATAGGACTGACCCTATTGATTATAATTGGGGTCCATCGTGGAGTCCAGCATTTTACTGGGCAACAATTTGTCCGCCATTTTTGATGGAATCCGCAACGTAGGCTCCTAACAGAGCCTATGATCGAGGTGTGATCACGACACCCTTAAAAACCATGGCTGCTTCCTGCCAAACACAGCGCCACACCAGTCTACAGGTTGCGTGTGGTATTGCAACTCAGCTTCATTCCTTTCAATGGAGCTGCTGTGGTGACATATGGAAGGAAGCGGCCATGTTTTCTTCTAATCCTGGACAACCCCTTTAAACATTGTTACAATCGACATACAATAAAGTACACAATGTATCACCAGCTGAACAAGCAGGGCTCCTGATGTCTGCCATATTGGTTCTATTACATTTCCTCTTATTCAGCCTCATATCATCCAAATTAATCTGATAATCCGGCATGGATCTGAAATCTAATCCAGAATTTCACAAACCCAAAGACCAATTAACCCCCAGCTGACAGATCTCCGAAACATAGGGGGAACAGGGCAATTTGGGAAGTGACCGGACCCTTTACGTGACAGCACTGTCAAGCCAAGGACAATGGGTGATGCCAGCACCTCTCACACACACGTGTGCGCTGTTCCTCACCTGCATACATTTCATAACCCAGGTGAGGAGACGCCAAAAACCTGCATTTTTTCCCATATTTGATGATTAATGGCTGATGGGACAAAGCCAAATACAATTTCATTGAGATCCAGGATCTCCCCTCCCCCCCTGTCAGAGTCAGGTTGGTGGTGGGGCCCCTGGGGGCGAGTGCTGGGTGCCAGAGAGCTCAATTAAATGTCAATATGTTTATTTTTGCCAAAGGCCCCGGGGCCCGGGAATAGTGAGCCAGGAAGTGCAAACAAATGCTGGATCCATATCAAAGCCTTTCCCGTCTCCAATCATTCCTGACATTGCTGAAGTGTCACAGACAGGTGAGTGGAGGCAGCCATTACCTGGCCTCGTCCCCCTGCTAACTACAGCTGCTGACAGGCCGATGTAGCAGAGCCGAGCGTGACAGAACCAAGTCTGACTGAGGTAGCAGAGCCGAGCGTGACAGAACCAAGTCTGACTGAGGTAGCAGAGCCAATTGTGACTGATGTGACAGAGCCAAGTCTAACTGATGTAGAAGAGCTGAGTGACAGATGTGGCAGAACCAAATCTGACTGATGTAGCAGGGCCGAGCGTGACAGAACCAAGTGTGACTGATGTAGCAGAGCCAATTGTGACTGATGTGACAGAGCCAAGTCTGACTGATGTAGCAGAGCCAATTGTGACTGTTGTGACAGAGCCAAGAGTAACTGATGTAGAAGAGCTGAGTGACAGATGTGACAGAACCAAGTCTAACTGATGTAGCAGAGCCAATTGTGACTGATGTGACAGAGCCAAGTCTGACTGATGTAGCAGAGCCAATTGTGATTGATGTGACAGAGCCAAGTCTGACTGATGTAGCAGAGCCAATTGTGATTGATGTGACAGAGCCAAATCTGACTGATGTAGCAGAGCGAAGTGTGACGTAACAGAGCCAAGTCTGACAAAAGTGACAGTACCATTTCTGACAGATGTAGCATAACAGAGTCTGATAAATGTGATAGCGCCACGTCTGACAGATGTAGTGGGGCTGAGTTTCACAAATGTGGCAGAACCAGGTCTGTCTGATGTAGCAGGGCTGTGTCTTACTGATGTAGCAGAGCTGAGTCTGATAAATGTGGTACAACTAAGTCTGACTGATGTAGCAGAGCGAGCCCTGTTGTAGAGTCTGACAGATGAAGCAGTGCTGAGTCTCCCTGATGTAGCAGAACCAAACTGGTGTAGCAGAGGTGAGTCTGAAGAAGATGCAGGTCTAACAGATGTAGCAGAGGAGAGGCAGGTGTAACAGACCTTAGTCTGACAGATATAGCAGTGCCAAGTCTATGGCAATTCTGTCAGACACAGTAGAGTGGAGTTTGATATTTGGCACCATGGTGATATCACAATGTTATGTGGCTTTTATGTTGGACTGAAAACGTCTCATGATCATTTCAGAGTATTAAAGGACAGAGGATTTGGGGCATCAATGACCCTCTCTAAAATAGCTGAGGTACACATACCGGTGCAAATACTAAAAACTATACTTCTTTATTACTATACTATTTGTTTAGATTAATCACAATTTTCAAAATCTCTGTGAATGGGAATGGAAACCCTATCCTGAATACATTGTGTTCACAAAATTTCATTCATTGACAGCAAACAGAAATCTTGACAAATTGAACAGAAGACCTCTGTAAAAGACACAGTCAGCTCTGCTACATCCGTTCACCTAATCTAATGTAGTTGATGGAGGAAGGGGGCTGTCTATGAGGCCTATTCATACGTGGAGACAGTATGTCGTCCAGTCTTGGAGCACATGTAACACGAGACCCAGCGACATTGTAACATCTGATAACTTTCCATTCACTGCATGGTGTTCATGTTCAGATGTGAACCCGGCCTTACATCACTGTATACTGAAACAATCTGCAGTGGTCAATTTCCATCTGTTTTCCAGATCCCTGCTTGCTGTCAGTGAATAGAACCACTTGGACTGAAAAGTTGTACTCGCTGCTGAAGGCTGGATACAATTGTATCCGATCCAGACAATTCTCTGCAAGGAAACAGTTGGGATTCCAGAATGATACATTTTACCTGCACTGATACATTGTAACAAACTGTCAGGACAGGGCAGAGATCTGTGGTACTGATACAGTTGTAACAAACCCTCAGCTGGGAGAAGTTTTAGGTCTTTATGGGTTTTCAGTCTCTGGCTGTAAACATGAATATTTCCATTCACTGACAGCAAACACAGATCTGCTGCACCATACCTCTCATAAATAGGATAATGACTTTGGTCTACTATGTAAAAGCACAGAGGTGGCACCATGAATTGTATCACATGACCAGCACAGCTCACCTATGCCTAACAGACTCGGCTCTGCTACTTTGGTCACTCAGCTTCCACTGGACTGATGGTCCATACAGATGATGGGCCCTATGGGAGGCTCTCACATTCTGAACATGTCACTTTACATGACGTCACTGCACCAGGCGATGACATCACAGGTACCACCACACCACGAGATGAAGCTGTAAATATGGAGGGAAATAGCAGGTATATAGGAGGACTTCTAGCCAAGAGTCCAGGACTCCTCAGACAATGAGAACTTATCTTAGCACTGCTGCATCCCTCCACCTCAGCACTGCTGCATCCCTCCACCTCAGCACTGCTGCATCCCTCCACCTCAGCACTGCTGCATCCCTCTACCTCAGCACTGCTACATCCCTCTACCTCAGCACTGCTGCATCCCTCCACCTCAGCACTGCTGCATCCCTCCACCTCAGCACTGCTGCATCCCTCCACCTCAGCACTGCTACATCCCTCCACCTCACCACTGCTGCATCCCTCTACCTCACCACTGCTACATCCCTCCACCTCACCACTGCTGCATCCCTCTACCTCACCACTGCTGCATCCCTCTACCTCACCACTGCTGCATCCCTCTACCTCAGCACTGCTGCATCCCTGTACCTCAGGACTGCTGCATCCCTCTACCTCAACACTGCTGCATCCCTCCACCTCAGCACTGGCTGCATCCCTCCACCTCAGCACTGCTGCATCCCTCCACCTCAGCACTGCTGCATCCCTCCACCTCAGCACTGCTGCATCCCTCTACCTCACCACTGCTGCATCCCTCCATCTCAGCACTGCTGCATCCCTCCACCTCAGCACTGCTGCATCCCTCCACCTCAGCACTGCTGCATCCCTCCACCTCAGCACTGCTGCAATCCCTCCACCTCAGCACTGCTGCATCCCTCCACCTCAGCACTGCTGCATCCCTCCACCTCAGCACTGCTGCATCCCTCCACCTCAGCACTGCTGCATCCCTCCACCTCAGCACTGCTGCATCCCTCCATCACAGCCCTTCTGCATCTGGCTATCCCAGCTCTGCTGCATCTAGCATGTCCCACCCTGCTGCATAGGCCAGGTCTGCTGTGATGCATTTGGCAAAGTCATTTTTGCTGCAACTCATTACGACTACTTTGCGTCGTTCAACTATAATGCACATGACAAACTCAGCTGCCCAGGGGTAGCTTGGCACTGCTACATCTGGGATGCTTAAACCTACTGTCCAAGGCAAAGTCATCTTCATGCATATGGCCACCTCTGCTCTGCTGCACTTGAGTAGTTTGACCATTCTGCAGCTTTGCTACACAGTTATCTCTGCTGCATCTTACAAACTCAGCTCTGCTATCTATGAAAAGGTCAGCCGGCTGCATCTGGCTCACTTAGCTTTAGTGCATGTGACCTGGCAAGTGCAGCCCTGTTCCATCTGACATGCTCAGCTCTGCTACATGGAAGCCCATAGGTTTTACAGTCCACAGGATGGTACATGCAACGTGATCCAGGGTCCGGGTTATTTTCCCATTGTGAGGTTTTCTATGGGCCGAGAAGTCACTTATATTACTTAAAATTTAGGCGTTCCCTAGCGTAATATTATATGTGAGTGTGGGGGAGGGGTATACATTGGAGAGTATAGCAGCGACTGTATGAATGCAATGGACTCACATAACAGCCTATAATATCAGCCCTGCACAATAACCCCCACCAGGCAGAACAGCGGTGACAGCATACAGATGTAGCAGAGCCGAATTTATGGGCGTGCCCATTATCCACATTGTAAGAATTTTTTTTTTCTACAGTCCCATGTAAAATCCTAAAATCATCATTGTACCAAATGACCAACTCAGCTCTGCTACATCTGACAATGTGCCCTGGGAATAGGAGTTTGTCATTGGACTTTTTGGGTATGCATAGTGTCTACATCAGGGGTCATTAGCCTCCGGCGCTCCAGCTGTTGTGAAACTACAACTCCCAGCATGCACGTCTGCTCAACTGTTCTCTGAACTCCCATAGAAATAAATGGGGCATGCTGGGAGTTGTAGTTTGACAGCAGCTGGCCAAAGGTTGCTGATCCCTGGTCTACATGGTAAGAATTGAAATAATCTAGTAGGTCAGGGATCAGCAACCTCTGGCACTCCAGCTGCTGTGAAACTACAACTCCCAGCATGCAGACATGCTCATCATCTGTTCTTCTAACAGAAGTGAATGAAGCATTCTGGGAGTTGTAGTTTCTGAACAGCTGGAGTGCGGAGGTTGCTGATCCCTGTAGTAGGTTGTAAGTCTGCCCTGCGAATGTCTGTCCTGCATCCTGAAAGTGATCTACAAGAGGTAGCAGAGCCGGATTTGTCACCATTCTCAATGATGTGCCATCTGTAGGACTGCAGGTAAACCTGCTGCATGGAATCACAAATTCAGCTCTGCTACATATGCAGCTGATCTATGCTATAATCACATCAGTCCTGCTGCAAAAGTGATCAGTTCTGGTAATAACGTGAACCCAGGGATTGCTATCTAAGCGATTTCCTCATGCATCCTGCAGATAGACTGGGCATTGGAATATCTCGTGCCTACAGCGGATTCATTCAATAAAAGGGAAATTCCGGAGCGACTCTATATATTAGATGTATATTAGGGAATTGCTATTTATGCAGTTTTCTATAGGATCACCCAAGATTACGTTAATACAGCGGCTCTATAGCAGTCGTGAGACTACAATCCCCTGCATGCTGGGAGTTGTAGTGTGACCACAGCCGCAGGTGACAGAATGGAATATTTGGAGACGTACCTGTCCGGTCCACAGCAGAGGGGTGACGCCCCCCGTTCCTGGCTTGGTTGATGGCGCTGCTGTTGGCGCCGTCCCCTATATGTTTATCCACATGGGAGTAGAGGATCTCGGTGGCATCGTTCTTAAAGGACTGGCAGCTCTTAAAGACAACACACAAGAAGTAGAGGAGGCAGCACTGGAGCCTGGAGATGATCATGGTGAGGAGGAGGAGGAGGAGCAGATCCCTTGGCTGGCTTCTTAGGAGTGTGAACCCCTCCGCCGTGGCCCGGCCTTTATATACCTTCTGGAGAATGGGAGGGGAGGGATCCTGACAATGCAAGGCTGGACAGGAACCAGCGCTGAAGGTACAGATGTAGCAGAGCTGAGGGGGTCATTTCTTAATGCTGCGAGACTCTATCGTTTGTCAGGACTCTATCAGTTACTATGTAGAATTACTTGCAGCCATGGGGCCCAGAAGTTTGGGGGCCCTATAAAAAAAACATTGTTTTCTGTGGGGAACAATATGGCGGCTTTTTGGTATAATGTGGGTTTTCTGATATATGGCGCTATTATACATACCGTCAATTATTGCTACTTATGCTGCAGTTTTAATTTTCTTACACCAGGCGGTAGGAGCCCCATCATATTTTGCTACGGGGCCCAATAAATTAAAGTTACATATAGTGACAATAGATGATGAATTGTGCTAAATAACAAACTCAGCTCAACATCCTGCTAAAGTTTGGTACCAGCCGCTATATCAGTTCATGTTCAGCTCATCTCAGATGTTCATGGCGTGTCACTAGGATATGCCATCAATATCAGATAGGTGCGGGGCCCACCTCTGGCACCTGCTCCTATCTCCAGAATGGGGCCCCTAAAGTGAAGGAGGAGGAGCAGAGAGTGCGACTATTTTTGGAACTCCCCTAGCGGTGCAGGTACAGTCCTGGCTGATACAGGAGGAACACTGCTCACATCTACTGCGCTCTGTGGGGCACAACGGGGGTATATGGGGGCAGTCCAGTCATCAGCACCCAGGGGTTACCAGCTGCACCTCTGTATTGAGAGTATACAGGGCACACAGCGCACC
The DNA here is from genome assembly GCA_900303285.1 of Rhinella marina. NCBI lineage: Eukaryota > Metazoa > Chordata > Amphibia > Anura > Bufonidae > Rhinella > Rhinella marina. Next base: position 3,989 of record ONZH01007229.1, on the reverse strand, counting down.
CCCCACCATGAGCTTCGGGGAGGGCATTAAACCCTGGGCCTGGAGGAAAGTCACCGACCTGTAACATGCCTTCACTGGACACATAACCTGATCCCTCAGTCACAAAATGAAGATCTATAAGTGGAGATCCCCTCCGCGAGGGAAGGTTCCCCATAGTATGCTTCTCATAGAGAGACGTCGCTTGATCCCACCAGATCCAACCAGAGGCGGCTATGGGAGCGACTGGATGGAAACCATTAACAGTGTTACACTCCACAGGACTGCAACAATATGACTACAGTATGCTACAACAATACTACAGTGTTATACAGTATGCTACAATTTACTACAGTGTTATACAGTATTCTACAATATACTACAGTGTTATACAGTATGCTACAACAATACTACAGTGTATAAGTATCTACATATTACAGTTACCAGTTTATTCCAGTTTATACAGTATGCTACAAACAATACTACAGTGTTAATACAGTATTCTACATATTACTACAGTGTTATACAGTATGCTACACATTTACCTACAGTGTTTATACCAGTATGCTACAATATACTACAGTGTTATACAGTATGCTACAACAATACTACAGTGTTATACAGTATGCTACAATATTACTACAGTGTTATACAGTATGCTACAATATTACTACAGTGTTAATACAGTATGGCTACAACCAATACTAGTGTATACAGTATGCTACAACATACCTACAGTGTTATACAGTATTCTACAATATTACTACAGTGTTATACAGTATGCTACAACAATTACTACAGTGTTATACAGTATGCTACAATATTACTACAGTGTTATACAGTATGCTACAACAATACTACAGTGTTATACAGTATCTACAATATTACTACAGTTTATACAGTATGCTACAACAATACTACAGTGTTATACAGTATGCTACAATATTACTACAGTGTTATTACAGTTGCTATGCTACAACAATACTACAGTGTTATACAGTATGCTACAATATTACTACAGTGTTATACAGTATGCTACAATATTACTACAGTGTTATACAGTATGCTACAACAATACTAGTGTTATACAGTATGCTACAACAATACTACAGTGTTATACAGTATTCTACAATATTACTACAGTGTTATACAGTATGCTACAACAATACTACAGTGTTATACAGTATGCTACAACAATACTACAGTGTTATACAGTATGCTACAACAGTACTACAGTGTTATACAGTATGCTACAACAATACTACAGTGTTATACAGTATGCTACAATATTACTACAGTGTTATACAGTATGCTACAACAATACTACAGTGTTATACAGTATGCTACAATATTACTACAGTGTTATACAGTATGCTACAATATTACTACAGTGTTATACAGTATGCTACAACAATACTACAGTGTTATACAGTATGCTACAATATTACTACAGTGTTATACAGTATGCTACAACAATACTACAGTGTTATACAGTATGCTACAACAGTACTACAGTGTTATACAGTATGCTACAACAATACTACAGTGTTATACAGTATGCTACAATATTACTACAGTGTTATACAGTATGCTACAACAGTACTACAGTGTTATACAGTATGCTACAACAATACTACAGTGTTATACAGTATGCTACAATATTACTACAGTGTTTATACAGTATGCTACAACAATACATACATGTGTTATACAGTATGCTACAATATTACTACAGTGTTATAACAGTATGCTACAATATTACTACAGTGTTATACAGTATGCTACAACAATACTACAGTGTTATACAGTATGCTACAATATTACTACAGTGTTTATACAGTATGCTACCAATATTACTACAAGTGTTTATACAGTATGCTACAACAATACTACAGTGTTATACAGTATGCTACAATATTACTACAGTGTTATACAGTATGCTACAATATTACTACAGTGTTATACAGTATGCTACAACAATACTAGTGTTATACAGTATGCTACAACAATACTACAGTGTTATACAGTATTCTACAATATTACTACAGTGTTATACAGTATGCTACAACAATACTACAGTGTTATACAGTATGCTACAACAGTACTACAGTGTTATACAGTATGCTACAACAATACTACAGTGTTATTTACAGTATGCTACAATATTACTACAGTGTTATACAGTATGCTACAATATTACTACAGTGTTATACAGTATGCTACAACAATACTACAGTGTTATACAGTATGCTACAATATTACTACAGTGTTATACAGTATGCTACAACAATACTACAGTGTTATACAGTATGCTACAATATATACTACAGTGTTATACAGTATGCTACAACAATACTACAGTGTTATACAGTATGCTACAACTACTACAGTGTTATACAGTATGCTACAGTGTTATAATATTACTACAGTGTTATACAGTATGCTACAATATTACTACAGTGTTATACAGTATGCTACAACAATACTACAGTGTTATACAGTATGCTACAATATTACTACAGTGTTATACAGTATGCTACAACAATACTACAGTGTTTTACAGTATGCTACAATTATTACAGTGTTATACAGTATACTACAGTGTTATACAGTATGCTACAACAATACTACAGTGTTATACAGTATGCTACAATATTACTACAGTGTTATACAGTATGCTACAACATTACTACAGTGTTATACAGTATGCTACAACAATACTACAGTGTTATACAGTATGCTACAATATTACTACAGTGTTATACAGTATGCTACAACAATACTACAGTGTTATACAGTATGCTACAATATTACTACAGTGTTATACAGTATGCTACAATATTACTACAGTGTTATACAGTATGCTACAATATTACTACCATATGCTATGATATGCAACAGTATGATACAATGTGACTACAGTATGACTATTCTATTTGTATTTGACCCCTCCTACCTTATCACATACAGTTGTTTGTATCTATCCATCATCTATCTATCTATCTATCTATCTATCTCATATCTATCTCTCTCATATCTATCTATCTATCTATCTATCTATCTATCTATCTATCTATCTCATATCTATCTCTCTCATATCTATCTATCTATCTCATATCTATCTATCTATCTATCTCATATCCATCCATTATCTATCTATCTATCTATCTATCTATCTATTTATCTATCTATCTATCTATCTATCTATCTATCTATCTATCTATCTATCTCATATCCATCCATTATCTATCTATCTAATATCTATCTATCTATCTATCTATCTATCTATCTATCTATCTATCTATCTATCTATCTATCTATCTATCTATCTCATCTATCTCTCATCTTTTTCTTTCCACTTCTAAACTTTCAGTCAAATGTACTGATTTTCCTCACTTATATTGCGCTGACATATTCCGCAGCCCTTTACAGACATTATCTTCACACTGTCCCCAGGAGCTCACAATCTCTGGTCAGTCTGTCTTTGGCGTTTGGGAGGAAAGCGAAGAAACCATGTAACAGAAGGAGGATCTGGGTCTGCTGCAGTGGGAGCCGCTGATACTTATGGAGGGGTCTCACGTCGGCCCCCTGCCCCTCTTTGTCATCCATATGACCTGGTGCGGTATATAGAGATGGTATCAGCTCCTTTAACCTTCACATCACTGGTAGACGTGTATATATATATATATTATGGGTGACCTAGAGCCATGGCACTTGTCCCCCTGGTCATGGCTGTGTCACATATTCGTGGGGGACCTTCAGGGCCTCATGTCTAATGCACAGCAATGTATCTTATTCAAGAGCCTTGGAAGCATCAGTGATGTTATCCGGATAATTCTGACATTACCTACAGCAGAGTCAATGTCAGCCGACAACTCCACTGACAGAGTCCAGACACCAGTCACCTCACCATGATGGCAGCATATTCCCGAAAACCAGACGCTGGCTCCATCTTACCGCTCCCTCACTTCATTTATATTATGCAGCAAATTAAGACGCAAGTGTCATGGTGG
>ONZH01007228.1:0-29557 GCA_900303285.1 Rhinella marina | reverse complement strand
AATGTGTGACCCCCTGTATACAGTAATAGTTGACCCCCCACCACCACACACTGTATATACTGATGTGTGACCCCACCACCACCACTGCATACAGAGATATGTGAACCCCTGTACAATGACCCCCTTTATACTGTATATACAGATGTGTGACCCCCTGTACCCCCTGTACACTATATAGTGATGTGTGACCCCCTGTACATTATATATAGTGCCATGTGACCCCCTGTACATTATATATAGTGATGTGTGAACTCCTGTACATCATATATATAGTATGTGTGACCCCCTGTACATTATATATAGTGATGTGTGAACTCCTGTACATTATATATAGTGGTGTGAACTCCTGTACATTATATATATTGATGTGTGACCCCCTGTACATTATATATAGTGCCGTGTGACCCCCTGTACATTATATATAGTGATGTGTGAACTCCTGTACATTATATATAGTGATGTGTGACCCCCTGTACATTATATATAGTGATGTGTGACCCCCTGTACTTTATATATAGTGACTTGTGACCCCCCCTGCATGTTATATATAGCTATTTGACTACACTCATTTTCCCTTTTTTTCCCAGATGAAGGGTAGTCATATATTCATAGATGACTGATGGGCTGTCAGCTGGGAGCAGGTCGTATGATGATAGACAGGAGGCTCCTCTGTGTGTCAGCAGATCGATTTGTGCAGTCCATGCACCTAAACAGAAATCTATGACAGCTTAGATTTCTGGCTTCATTTGAGTCAGAAAACTGGAGAAAATTAACATAAATTTGTTGGGGTGACTGGTCACGCCCTGTCTCTGCCATTGTCACGCTCTTTAAAAAAAAAAAAAAAAAAAAAAGCGCAGTTAAAAATTTGCAAACACATAGAGGGAGATTTATTAAAACTGCTGTAAAGTAAAACTGGCTTAGTTGCCCATAGCAACCAATCAGAATCCACCTCTCATTTTCCAAAGGAGCTTTGAAAAATGAAATGTGGAATCTGATTGGTTGCTATGGGCAACCAAGCCAGTTTTCCTTTACACCAGTTTTGATAAATCTGTCCCATAGTTTGCAACTTTTTAACGCCACTTTTTAGGAACAAGGGAAATGATAACTTCCCCCCTCATTCTGTTTTTGGCTTACATCCAGTGGCACAACTAGAAATGACTGGGCCCCACAGTAAATTTATGAAAAGGGTAACAACCCCCCACCCCTCCTTTACTGTTGGGAATGGGGCGTTCTTTCTATTGCTATGTCTGTACAACAGTTATTCACTGATAACATTGATATTATCTAAGGGGCTCTTGTCTCTATGGGAACACAGGTGAGCGTCATGTGACTGCTCCTCTAGACATGCTTGCTGCAGTGCATGCTGGGATTGTTACTTTCACTTTGCAGCTGCTCCTCCCACACAGCCTGTCTGAGGGAACTCCTCCAGGGAAGTGTGTCATGGTGAACAGGTTAGATAAATTACTTACAGCCAGTACATGTCACCCGAGAAATACTTCATAGTGTTGGCTATTGTCTGGGGGAACTTTGGATTTTTGATACTTAGGGTGGCCAACCCCTTTAATTCACATTGGTCACTCATTTTTCTCCATACAAAGTTCACGCCTTGTACAGCAGCATTCTGTGGGAAGAACATGCCATATACTCAAATCACAATCCAATTTCAACATGCACCTGGATAAAGGGTGCTAGAATACAACCCACGCTAATTAATCTGTATAATAAATATAGGGTGTGCGTTTAAAACGTAACATTTACTAGATATCTTTAAAAATTAGCCCACAATAATAGTACAATAATAATATAGTGCTCACATGAACCAGTGCAATATAAGGGAATGCAACCTTACCACTTTGCATGGACACGTGTAAACAAGTATAGAAAAGAAACAAGGGTCTGACCTAGGGGTACCGGGTCTCTAACCACTGAGTAGCCCTGTGCACATACTAGCTACATACAAATGGAATATAGCACTCCATGGTCAGCCATACCATTTTCCTAGACTGTCCCTCTCTCTGTCCCTGAAAAAGACAGATGACTGCCCGATAATTCGTCAGAGATAGAGGATTAGGGATCCCTCGTACTAGAGAAAAGGAAAAGAAAGAAGTCCCAACGCGTTTCCTTGGCAATCAAGCCAATTCATCAGGGGACAGATATTCACAAGTGGTTGTAGCAGGGCCAGCGCTCGTTCTCCGTCTGGATTCCCACATGGGTCCGGATGAGCCCCAGTGGCTCTAATTAGGCAGTGAAGGTGAGACATGTAACATCCACTCTGGTCAGTACACCAGGTGGATTTAAATGCACTCTCCTTACTAACAATTTACCCTCCCCCATAGTAGGAGTGGTGGGTTAAGGCCTGCCTCCAGATTCTACATACCTTGATGGGCGCGCACTTGCTTCTAAGCTGGAGTGCGTTCAAACTCCATGTATCACCCGGGTCTCGCCGCATCGCGCGCGCACAGCGCACGCCCCCCTGACATCGGGGGCAGCGCATATGCGCACATCAATGCCGCACCAATTACCCATGGGCAGCGCTCATCAGCGCTCAATCCAGGGCAAGCCTGGGAGATCCCCGCATCCCCTAGATCCCCGGTGCCGATGACGTATGGGACCGTGACGTACGGATTGGCTACATAACACTCTTAACCCTGTAGTTGCCATTAGTCCACCTCTGGAGTGAATGTCTACACTTCTATAATCCCCAGAGGAATAGTTTTATGGGTACTTTGGCAATTTAATGTCCACCAGAACTAATGGTTAAAAAAAAGATATCTAGTAAATGTTATGTTTTAAACGCACACCCTATATATTTATTATAAAGAACATGCCATACCCAGAAAACTTTGTCAGACTCATAGCTGAAAAAAAATCAACCTTGATGGATCAATTTTTGGAACAGGACTTCTGTTTGGGCAATTATCTATTGGGTATAGTGAGCATTAGGGACCAGCTGGTGGGATCCCCAGTGTTCCTAAGGATGAATTGTTCCAGGCCTGCAAAAGAGAGTAGGACATATATTTTAACATGAGTATATAAAATGTAATTCTTTCCACTTTTGACCTCTGAATAAAGTTATCTAATGCCCTAAAACCAGTTTGCCTGGTCCCAGTGTTCACTGTGTAGTACCCTAAACACAAGCAACAAAAGGCACTGAGTTTCACAGTGTCCTACCTCATTATCATATCTATAGTCCTGAATAGGCATCTATACACTGGCCAATAAAAAAAAAATCAGATGAACAAAGGGTGACCCAAGGTTATTATGTCTACAGCTAACCTCCCAATAAACTATAGATGGTAAGCTACCAATCAGGTACCTGCAAACTACACTGCAGCAGATGGCACCAAACATATAAAGCTCAACTGGAGTTAAAGTTTGTATGACCATCACTTCAAGCATGCTCAGAAATATGCTCCATAGGTAAAGATGAACTGAAGGTTCTCATTCATCATTAATCAGAACAACTGAGCAGAGCGGAGAAAAGAACATTCATCAACTGATGAAGGTATATTGAGTATTCTTGATCTAAATCAAAGGCTGGAAACCAATAATTCAACGTTTGTGGTTTGTGTTGATCTGTCTTTTAGTTTACTGTAGGATCTTGTAAGGTAGTATCATTTGGGGTTTTAATGCTCACTTATGATTTTCATGTTTTTTGAATATATGTGCGCATAAGGGAAGGAGGTCCTAGAGGGGGGATGTATTTTTGAGCAGAACTCTCAATAACATGGGACTATTGTGTCTTCTCCCGTTTTGTCTTTGTTGCATATGCAGCACTGTTTTTTTTTTATTTCCTTTGTCAGGTATACTGCAGATGTTATTGCTATTATTATGGCTTGGCAGGATGTTTCCTTGTAGTTTGATAGGATTTGGGTTTGTATAAATTGCCACAGATGTTTACTGGAATAATGCGTACACTTATACTGTATATTTATAAATGTCATTCATTGTAATTGGATGACTTTTTCTTGTTTCTTTCTTTTCTTTATGTTATAAGCTAAAGAAAATTCTAATAATGTATCAGATTCAATTGTAATTGGATTACAAAGGGGATAAGATGGAATAAAAAGGAGAAGGGAAGCTACTGGCAGGGAGTTATAGGGGCTTACTGTAACTAGTGTGGGTGGTAGCTGTGATTCCTGGGGAAACTGGTATGGAGTAGGTGAAAAAATTAAAGGGGACCTCCTGGTGGACTGCTGGGGGAGCTGTGAAGAAGAAGCGTGGAGAAAGACGTGCTGTGACCACTGTGGGGTGGATGAGAAAGAGAGAAGGAGCCAGTGTCTCATGTATAGTAGGGTGTAATAGGGAATATTAATTATTTGGTATTTTGGGATGTACCAATAATTAATATTCATAAATAGGCGTAAACCCGCTTTCGCTAGTTCCGCCTATTTATTCCTATGTAATTCCTACTGCCTTACACACGACCTAAAAGGGACTCAAAGTACACGTTACAACAATACTATAAAAACACTGCACCACTGTATTATAAAAATATATATATATTTAACAATACAGTACAATAAAACCTAACTACACTACATCAATCCCGTATACCTCCACCCCACACAACTAACTACACGCACATACAGCACAAATAGATAGCCGCCCTCCCCCAATCCTATCTAAGTTACTGTCCCTGGGAACAAAGGGTTAATATTACAATCACTGCAGAGGAGTAAGCGACAGGGAATAAACAACAGGGGAATAATATTGGTATTGGCAGGTAAGGGGTAAGATGGTATATGGGTTGATAACAGGGAGGTTCAGGGGGTTGCAGCAGGGCAGGGTTAATTCAAGGGAGCTATGGTAAGGTGTCAGGGATTGGTGGTTCAGGGGTATGGATAGGTGCAGGGGTTAAATGGTAGGGCAAGGGTTAAATACTGGGGAACACAAAGGGTGTAATGTCAGTGGCTGGGTAGCAAGGCAGGGGTCTGGAGCAGGGGTCGTTGGTGGTATAGGGCAGGGTTAAATATAGCCAGGGGTTTGCAGGGCTGCAGGGGTTTACGGGGCACTAGCAGGGCAATCAAGGGGTTAAACAAGAATGGGGTTCTGCATTAGTGGTCCAGGGGAACCAGGGTACTCAGCCAATCCCAGGGGTACTGCTCGTTGTCTAAGGGGTTTGCTCGTCGTCCAAGGGGGAGATTCTTCTGCTCGTTTGTCCAGGGGATGATTCTGCTTTGGGGAGGCACGGCTCAACCTGATGAGCACAGGGCGATCGGGGTTTTTAAACCCGATCGCCCGCGCTCTCCCGTCTTCCCGCGCTGCTGGTGTGCGCGCGCTTGCAAGTGCACACCGGCAGCCCTGTGCGCACGTGGTCTGGCGCAGTGAAATGACGTCACTGCGCCATCACGACCGCACAGGAATTCACAGGCGGAGGATCTCTTTGATCCTCCTGCCTGTGAATCGCCCTCCTATCTCCGGCACCGATCGCAGTGCCGAAGGAAGGAGGAGCACAGAGACAGGGAAACTCTTTGTTTCCCTGTCCTGTTAATTGCCCCCAGCAGCCCTGAGGATAATTAACAGAAGGGACAGAAGATCATATCGAATCTTCTGTCCTTTGAAGTACTGGACTGGACTAATTAGTCAATGCTCAGGTCTCCAGCTGTCCCCAGCAAGATTGTGCCATTGGGTCCCAGTCTGCTGGGGGCCATGGGGAGGGGGCCATCCGTGCTGCAAATCTACACTGTATCTTAGATATTCATCTACATGACTGGGAATCATCCGCAGCCATTGTTAGTCTTATATACATCTGGGGGATTTTTATATACATATAAGGTATATACCATAATTTCTGGGGCATATTATACATACATCTAGTATGTATTCCGGCACTCGATTGGGACTGTGGGGCATGGTAATGTGGGGCATATTTAGTTGTTGGGGCAATAGAACAGGCGGACCTTATTGTATCTATTTATAGTATAGTATATATAGATAGATTAGATAGATACAGATATATAGATTACTATAGATAGATAGTAAGGGTGCAGTGCTACTTGGGGGCGACATTGCAACAGCATATTCATTAATATATAGTTAAGAGGCACCTGGTGGATTATATCACATCTACCAGGGTAACAGGCCTATATTGCCGTGGGGCCACAGACCCTCAATTTGGGTCCACCCGTATATGTATATACATAGGGGTATATACATATATTGTTGGCTGCACCCACACTTCCTTCTACAATCCCCCTGTTGTCGAGAACACGACAAATTAAAATGGGACGGAAGTGTGGGGACACATTTGCCTCCTCCCCCCCCCCCCTTCCCCACACAACGGATATCAGTTCAGGACAGACTGAAGAATGATTAGGTCCTTAGGTACCGAGACATCACCTCTCGGGGTTACGCGACCTCTTCCCTGCCCTTCACCGTAACTTGACGTCTCCGTCCACAGATCAAACTATCCTCGTCTTCTCTCTGTCACCAGCTTCTCCCTCAGTCGTCTTTAGTTGTTCGGACTTCTGGGACGGCCGCTACTCCCACAGTCTTCTTCAATTGGTCTGACTTCGGGGATGGCTTCACCCTCACATCTGGGTAGTGATGGTCTTTAAGCCTCAGCTCTTCCCACCGTCGTCTTTTGTTGATTGGACTCTGGGATGGCTCTACTCGCGATCTTCATGTAGTGTCGGTCTTCCAGTATCAGCTGCTCCCACTGCCTTCTCTTTGTCGATTAGACTCTGGGACAGCTTCACTCGTCATCTTCTAGGCGGATCCACGTAACGCAGGTGGACTGGCCTCCTTTATCACTTTTCTCCCGGCACCTTTTTTTCATCTTGCTTGTAGATTCTGTCTTTGAGGAAGTTCTTTCATGGACAGATACGCAGGTCTTTACAAGGCAGGTCAGACTTTATGGAATGTGAGGTGATGTCAAAGTACCCAATTCTAACTGCGGGAAAGAACACCGCACTAACTGTCATTCAGTCCATCCCTTACGAACTCCACCGTTCTTAGGGTTGGAGTGACAAATAACGTGGTCCTGTCCCTAGCGTGCCCTACTCTTGTCCCCACTCACTCAAACACACTGCCCCACATTGACCCACCCAACAATAGAAGGAAAAATCAGCAAATATAAACTACTATGGGGTTTCAGGGTGGCGTTGGACCTACATCCTGAACCCTCATAGGATCAAATGCAGTCCCTGGCTTCAGGATGTTACTGGAGTCACATCCTGAGCCATCCTCTCCGGTCATCTTCGTGATGTTCTATCTGGTTCTGGGTGATAGTCCACAAGTCTCTTGCACAGTTCCATTCAGAACCAGAACCAGATGAACCATCACTGGATTCATCAAAAAGAAATGATGTGACCTTCGCTGAACAGTCATTCCCACCAGGACACATCCGTAGTGTGTCGGGGCCAAGATCCGGTTCCTTCCTTGTCGGGATCAGGGTATTTTCTTGTCCTAAGATATTCTTCCTAGGATAGAAGAAAATATCCAACGCTCCTGAGGGATTTCTCCCCTCATGGTGCAGTTAGTTGCTGCACTACCAGCACCAATACCCTTGACCCAAGTGTGGAAAAAGGTATTGGGCTGACCTTCATCCAACAGGACCTCTCGTTACCCTAACACTGGTGTAAGAACACCGAACCTACAGAGGATCCCATCCTCTGCCGCACATCCCTCTGAACCAACAGATAAGGATGGCCACCCTCATAAGTTAGGATGTCCGAGGTAAGCTATGGATGAAGTATCTTTTCTTGATGGCCCGGTATCCCTGTCTTACTAGTGTGTTACCAGTCCGACTTCCCCCTGTTGACCCATGTTGTGGAGGTCAGCAGAATCCATGGCATAAGTCATGCCTAGACTCTTCAGGACTCCACAACATAAAGACACAGACCGCATCCTGCTGCCAACCACCCGGCGTCCAACCTCAATCTGGGCTGCGCTACCTGTCCGGACCAGCAAGTGTGTGCACAGTACAACCTAAATGTTGCCTGTCCGCAACCCACCTTCTGCCCTGGTCCACAGTATAACACAGCCTTACCAAAAACTCTGAGCAGAACAGTGCTACCTGTCTCGATCTGAGGCCCTGGCTGCCCAGAGTAATCATCACACTGTACCGTGTACCGATGTTACCTGCTCGCAAACCAACCTCTTCCTCAGTCCACAGTATAGCACTGCTCTACCCAAAGTAGACACCGCGGGTGAACCCACATACAGCTGCGCCTGACAACTGACTCACAAAGGGGAATGCAAACTGCAACAATCAGCCAAGTGGGACATACTCGCAAGACAAGGACTGCCGCCATCCACATAAAGACATGTACACAGTCAAACAAACACAGGACACCAGACGTACACATGATGAACAACGAGGTAACAAATGGCACAGGGGATTCAAACATTCTCTAACCTAGACTGGCCATTTTGATCCCTCAGCACCTGATCAGGCACCCGCTAAGTGGTGACTCTTTTATGGCCAATCTGGCTAGGTCCCACTGTACAATTTGCTACAGGGATTTTCCTACTGGACACATTGCAATTACTTGCACAGGGCAATTCTTTGCAATGTGTCTTCGTTCCCACATCTAAACACCTAATTTTGATTTTGTGTCCTAACTTTGCCTGACCTACAGTGTTTCGCTATATGACCCAAGCCAGCACAGGCAAAACACCGGATGTTTTCCCTGCATGGCTTAGGTCCGTCCACACTGCAGTCGTGCTCCCTTTTCCTATACTGCTCCATTCTCAGGGACGCACTCTTTACTATGTTTCTCTTCCCAGAAATCATTGTATTCCTTTTTCCTATCTGGACAGGCTCAAATTTTTGGAGATTTGACCTGTTCCAGCTATCTCTCCCCCCTTTTTGCCCTGGACAGTAGTAGGTTGTAACTAATTATAAGAGGCTAATTATAAGAGGCTCCTCCTTGTCGTTAACTAATTATAACTAATAATAAGAGGCTCCTCCTTGTCGTTAACTAATTATAACTAATAATAAGAGGCTCCTCCTTGTCGTTGCTAAAGAGGCAACGACAAGGAGGAGCCTCCTCCTTGTAATAAGAGGCTAATTATAAGAGGCTCCTCCTTGTCGTTGCTAAATACAGCTACAAGGTCTACGCTATGGGCCCTGGCTCGCCAATGTAATAGGGAATATTAATTATTGGTATTTTGGGATGTACCAATAATTAATATTCATAAATAGGCGTAAACCCGCTTTCGCTAGTTCCGCCTATTTATTCCTATGTAATTCCTACTGCCTTACACACGACCTAAAAGGGACTCAAAGTACACGTTACAGACAATACTATAAAAAACACTGCAACACTGTATTATACATAATAATATATTATATTATTTATTAACAATACAGTACAATAAACCTAACTAACACTACACAATCCCGTATACCTCCACCCACACAACTAACTACACGCAACGTACACATAAATAGATAGCCGCCCTCCCCCAACCTATCTAAGTTACTGTCCCTGGGAACAAAGGGTTAAATTACAATCACTGCAGAGGAGTAAGCGACAGGGAATAAACAACAGGGGAATAATATGGTATTGGCAGGTAAGGGGTTAATGGTATAGGGTTGATAACAGGGAGGTTCAGGGGTTGCAGCAGGGCAGGGGTTAATTCAAGGGAGCTATGGTAGGGTCAGGGATTGGTGGTTCAGGGGGTATGGATAGGTGCAGGGGTTAAATGGTAGGGCAAGGGTTAAATACTGGGAACACAAGGGGTTAATGTCAGGGCTGGGTAGCAAGGCAGGGGGTCTGGGAGCAGGGGTCGTTGGTGGTATAGGGCAGGGGTTAATATAGCCAGGGGTTTGCAGGGCTGCAGGGGTACAGGGGCACTAGCAGGGCAATCAAGGGGTTAAACAAGAATGGGGTTCTGCATTAGTGGTCCAGGGGAACCAGGGTACTCAGCCAATCCAGGGGTACTGCTCGTTGTCTAAGGGGTTGCTCGTCGTCCAAGGGGAGATTCTTCTGCTCGTTTGTCCAGGGGATGATTCTGCTTTGGGGAGACATGGCTCAACCTGATGAGCACAGGGCGATCGGGGTTTTTAAACATATCGATCTTCTGTCCCTTTGAAGTACCTGGGACTGGACTAATTAGTCCAATCCTCAGGTCTCCAGCTGTCCCCAGCAGATGTGCCATTGTCCATCTGCTGGGGGCCATGGGGGGGGGGGGGCACCTGGCTGCAAACTACATGTATCTTAGATACATGTACATGACTGGGAATCATGCACATGTATCTATATACATCTGGGGAATTTTATATACATATAGATGTATATACATAAATCTGGGGCATATATACCTACATCTATATGTATCCGGCACATTGGGACTGATGGGGCATGAATGGGGGCATATTATGTGGGGCATAAACAGGGGACCTTATATATATATATATGATATATAGATATAGGTGCATGCTACTGGGGGCACATGCACACATATCTATATATAGTTAGAGCACCTGGTGGATATACACATCCACCAGGGTAACAGGCCTATATTGCCGTGGGGCCACAGACCCTCAATTTGGGTCCACCCATATATGTATATACATAGGGGTATATACATATATTGTTGGCTGCACCCACACTTCTTCTACATAGGCCATAAACATTATAGCCATGATTTTATTTGGTAACGTGCTTACCTTTTTGGGTTGTGAATGTCACAACCACTTAATAGCGTGCTGTTTTTTCATTGCACAGCAGGTGGCTGTGCTGCTGGAACAATCAGATAGGACTTTAGAAGCTGCTAAGGTGGAGTTACGACTGGAAAAGTTGGGGAAGTTACCTACTGTGAATTAATGGGACTTATGGGGAGGGGAGAGTGGGAAACAAAATGTTTCTTAAGAGGGGTGGGATCTCTATGGGGAGCTCTAAGCTGACTACCAGGGGTGTAAATGACCCATACTTTACTCACTGCAGTGTTGCAGTGATTTGTATTGTCTACAGTTTTTTTTTGTTACTAGCTCCTTGACCTAGCTAAGGTTTTTCTAGGCCTACTGTAAATAATAATCTCTGGTCAGTATTGCCCTTCAACAGATCAAACATCTGCATTTTTAGGTGTAAACAAGTTAGGCTTTTAACTTTTGATGAGCTTGCTGTGATTTCTTTTCCACGCTTTTCTAGGAGTAACCATGAATTATTGTTTCTTCTGACCAGATTTTTAACACTCCTTGCAAAACTTTTACACTCGGTTATGCCTAGTGCAGAGCCTCCAGGGTGGTGAATGACACATGGACTGAAAGAACAAAGAGGCACTGCAGTAGCATAGCACAGGGTAAATGTTTTGTCAGACGTCTTCTTATAAGTATTGCAACAAACTTATAATATAATGCTAATAAACCATTAGTAGTATAGCTGTATAATTTGCTTAATACCAGCTCAGCTGCGTCCATAAATATTGAACCCTTTTAATTATGGGCATCTGTGTCACCTCCAGTCTGATCACAAGTCCAGACCTGGATCTTCTGTGTAGACAGGAGGCCAGTCTCTCCTGTGTAGCTGACTTCTTGAAAATTACAGTATTGCATAATTACCTAGGAATTCCCTCCTGGCAGCTCTCAGACACTTTAAAATGACACAAAAAAGGTGGCAAGGCAAAGTTGGATGGTGTAGAAAAACAGGAGTAGCACCCCTAGATAAAATGTTAGGTTTTAAGGTGCAACATAGTCAACAAAGAGCATGCAACAGTTGATAAATGTGGATCAAAGTAAGTCAATGCAGACTGGTAACTATAGATGAGTGTTGATTACATTGATTATTTTAACTTCATTCTCTATTTCCCAGCAGGTATATGACTGGCCACAATCAAATCCATTGTCATGGTTTTGTACATGAGTGATTAAAACTTGTATGAAACTAATCCATAACTCTTGGACAGCTGTACAAAATCCTGTTAGACTGATACTGGTGAACAGCTGAAGTCCTTCAGCCTTCCTGTTCCTTCCAGTGATATGGATCCACAGAATGTCCATAGTATGCAGGCTAGAAGCAGCTCTTCAGAAAGTGATAATTCTCCTGATGAGCAACATGACTCTGCTGACAACGGGTACGTTTCCTGCTCAGAATGTGGAAAGCAATTTACCTCAAAGTCCTATCTAAACATTCATTTCAGGCTGCACACAGGTGAAAAACCTTTTGAATGTTCGGAATGTGGAAAAAAGTTTACTCAGAAGCAACATCTTACAACCCATCAGAAAACTCACACAGGAGAAAACCTTATAAGTGTGAAGAATGTGGCAGAAGGTTTGCACTAAAATTCCAGCTTTCATTGCATCAAAAAAATCATACAGGAGAAAGACCCTACAAATGTACTGAATGTGAAAGGAGCTACATTACCAAATCCTCTCTACAAGCCCACCTAGTCACGCACACATCTGCAAATTTATTTCCATGCCCTGAATGTGGAAAAGGGTTCCCTACCAAGACCCGACTACATCAGCATCAAGTTGTCCACACAGGAGAAAGAGCCTTTGAGTGCCCTGAATGTGGGAAATGCTTTAAAAGTACCTCACACCTTTACTCTCATAAGATGACTCACACTGGGGAGAAACCCTTTAAGTGTTTAGAATGTGGCCGATGTTTTGCCAGAAAATCACATCTTCGTGGTCATCAGAAGATTCATGTTGGTGGAAAGTCATTTGCTTGTAGTGAGTGTAAAAAGTGTTTTTATACTAAATCAGAGCTTGCTCATCATGAAGAAATCCATACTAGGTTGGAAATATTTGAGTGTCCATTATGCCAAGAACGTTACCAGGACAAGTCTGAATTTATTGAGCACAAGAAGACCCATGAAAAATTGTATCAATGTGCAGAATGCAATAAAGTGTTTAATCAGAAAAGTCATCTTGCACAGCACAAGAGAATCCACACAGGTGATAAACCATTTGAGTGCAAAACCTGTGGCAAATGTTTTGCACAGAAAATAGCCCTGATCTTGCATGAGCAACGCATACATAGTGGTGGAAACAAACCATTTGAATGCTCAGAATGTGATAAAAGTTTTGTGATGAAGAGTGATCTTGAGAAACACAAAATGGTCCACACAGGTGAGAAACCATTTTCTTGTTCAGAATGTGACATGTCTTACAGAACCAAGGCACGTCTGCTTGTCCATGAAAGGATCCACACTGGAGAAAAGCCGTATGCTTGCCAAGAATGTGGTAAACGTTTCAGAGATAATGAATGTTTGTTTAGACACAAGAAAATTCATGGTGGAGTAAAGAAATGTGTGTGTTCTGAGTGTGGAAAGGCCTTTCTTCGCAACACACAACTTCTTTCACATCAGAGATCTCACACAGGAGAGAAGCCTTACAATTGTCTTGAGTGTGGAAAGAAATACAAAGATAGAAGCGCCCTGTTGAACCATCAGAAGAATCACACAGGGGAGAAACCCTTTGCTTGTTCTGAATGTGATAAACGGTTTAAAGTTAACTCTGAACTTTTAAGACATAAGAAGATCCATGATGGCGATTTGCCTTTCCAATGCTCAGAATGTGGGAAACGTTTTATTTGCAAGAAAAGCCTAAACATACATCATCGAAGCCACACTGGAGAGAAGCCATATGAATGTGTGGAGTGTGGGAAATGCTTTAGCTGTAATTCCAATCTTCTAGCTCACAAAAGGATACATACAGGAGAAAAGCCCTATACATGTAAACCTTGTGGAACATCATTTACTCACGCCTCTGGATTGATCTCGCATAAAAAAATACATCATCCCAATGAGCAGTGACTACTGTAAGCGGTATGCTTTAAAGGAGGATTTCATGGAAAACTTAGCGTTCCTTAACTGAAATCATGCCATTGCCTCCACTAGAGAAACTTAAAGGGAATGTGTCATCAGAAAATGATCTGCTGTTTAAATCACTTTTTTATGTTTAACATATTTTAATTTTTTTTTTTTTTTTATTTTCCATATCCGTTTTTATATTTCATCTAAAATCCTAAATCCAGCAGTTTTTGCACTGGACACTATGTCTAATAATTGGCACCACTTTTTGGTCTGTACAGCTCATTTTACTGAAGTTAACTCATTCTAATCCTGCCTGCAATGATATCACCTCTGTGTATAGATAAGACAGGATCCATCATTCACAATGGTTTATTGTCAGAGATCGTCTATTCTTTCCACCTCTGCAAAGGACACAGAGCATTCCCAGAAAATTCTCCCATAAAAGTCAATAGGGTCCTCTCCTGTCGTTATCATTTTTTTAATGCTGTGCAGATTCCACATCATGTAATACTCAATAGTAGAAAGACTCAAAATTTTACAACTAAAGCCTTCAGTAATATCAAACGGCTAATGAACTCGGCTTATCAATCGAGATTATAGAAATGGATCATAGATCACAGAGTCAGCGAAGTGCAATGTAAAGATCAAAAAATGAAAATAAGGATTACAATAAATAAATACTATCTGGTTTTAACTGACTGACACATTTTCTTGAAGGTATTTTGTAATGTGGTCCCTTCCATGTGTTCGCTATTCCCATCTCGGTCTTTCATAGCAGAGATGGGAATAACCACAGTAAGCACTGTCCAGGGGTAGGCAGAGTTACGGAAATGGCTGAGTGGCTATGGAAACAGCTTGCTGTGCCCACAATGTTTGTGTACCTCCCATTTACTTCTGTGGGATGTTTCTAGAAGTCTGTCCACCCCTATTGGACACTTTCTGTATTAATTACCATCTTGGACATGAAAGGCTGAGATGGGAATACTCCATTAAGAGTACCGAATGCCTGTTCACCCACCCAACCACTTATCCTTTTCGGAGAGAATGTAAATGGGCAACCCCATTGCCAACTTTATTTTTTTCTATTTCCATGGAAATCCAACATATTTTTAGAGACAAACTGGAGAACAAAAATGACATAAGGCTATTATCTGCACTGATATAATCATACCACCATATAAACAATACCTGCACACTGTTACTTAAAGGGTTTTATAGGGATTTTGATACTGATGACTAGAGATGAGCGAACATGCTCGTAACGAACACTGTACCGCTCGGCCGCTTCTGTCCTCCTCACCCGACGGAAGCGTCTGCCTGAGCCCATGCGAGCGCACGGGAACCGAGCGGTACAGTGCTCATTAAGAGCACGTTCGCTGATCTCTACTGATGACCTATCCTCTGGATAGGTCATCAGTATCTGATCAGTGGGGATCCGACACCCAGGACCTCCACTGATCAGCTGTTTGAGAAGGCACTGGTGCTTTGATGACTGCAGTGGCCTTCTCTGTGCATTCCAAGCACAGCGCTGTACATTGTATAGTAGCTGTGCTTGGTATTGCGCTCAGTCTCATAGAAGTGAGGACCCCCACTGATTAGATACTGATGACCTATCCTGATGATAGGTAATCAGTATCAAAATCCCAGAAAACCCCATTAATTTTACCTCTGCATAATGACTGAATCCCGGCAAACTATTAGCACATCATTGATCAAGTTCATCATCATCAGTGATCAATTCGATCATACTATGAGCACGTATTACAACTATTTAATAATTCTAATGGTTTTAATTAAACAATTATATTCAGTGATGGTAGACACAAAGTGAACTGGGTGACCTTTAGTGGTTTAGGGATATCCACAGCCAGTGCCATCAGGGGCCATCCTGTGGGACTCTGCAGAAAAACACTGGGAAGTAGACAGTTAGCAACTTTAGAGTACTTGGGTTGGAATAGGCTAAGCTGACGACGTGAAAGGTTGTTGCCCAAGTGGCTAGGTTTACAGATGACATCTGTGGCTTGAGGCCTTGTTATAATGCTTGTGAGTGAAAGACTATTAGGAGTGGGTTCCAAAGAGCAGTGTGAAGTTAACACGGTCCCAGAGGTGTCACGTCTACACTAACCTGAGGACAGTGACATAATTACCAGGAAAGCAGGGGAAGCGGCTGCTTCGGGGCCCGGCCTGACAAGGGGCCCGGCTGTCCGGGAGCAGTGTCTCGGATTCCTTCACATCTCACCCAGTAATAGTCTTTTAGGCCCCACCTTCATATATAGAGTGGTCACACTGGGGGCCCAGGCCTGTTGTCCATCATCCCATAGATTTAATTAAAAGATACCCGCCCACTCCACCCCACATGATTCTGCAGCCAGTGTCTGCATATGCTAATTAAGCCCGCCCACTTGAGTCACCTGATCAGAAGGGAAGGAGGGAGTAGCAGGTGGGAGAAGCAGCAAGGCAGCACCACAGCAGCACACATTATTCAGTTTTTCAGGTATGTGCCTGCTGCCTGCGCTCCCTTTGCAGCTGCAGCCAAGTTCTGGGCATGAGGAGAGAGGGCACTCAGGGCAGGGTGAAGTGGAAGAGACTGGTCTGGACTGGAGACTAGTGTGGGAGTCTGGGGGAGATTAGGGGAATGTCCAGGTACAGCAGGTTGCAGGCGGTGCAGCTGCCACAGCAAAACCTTCCTCCTGTATTATCTGCTATAGTACAGAAGTCTGGCACAAAAAGAAGTGGGCAGAGGCTGGGATGGCTACCTTGCAGCTGCATGCTGAAACCTACAGCATGCAGCTGACCGGTAGCCATCCCAGCCTCTGCCCACTCCTTCCTGTGCCAGCCTTCTGTGATAAAGCACGCAGTACATGGTAGCCTCCCCTATTAATGCATATTTTGGCACTCATATATGCATACATGATGCCAGGATGGTCCTGGGCTGGCATCGGGTATGTGCCATAATAAGCACTAGTACATGGTGGAACAGCGGTCAGAGAGGGGAGGCTGCCATGTACTGCAAAGCTGTACAGGAGGCTGGCAGAGTTTGGGATGAAAGTTCAAATCACCCCTTTCCTAATGTTTTATCTAAAGATATATAAACATTAAAAAAAGAAAAGTCTACGCCATGATTGCAATGGTTTTGGTGACCAACCCCATCCCAGACACACATAAAAAAAATGAATAAAGGCCCATGTACACAACTGTATGCCCTCGCACAGCATCATAGGTTACTAAAACATATGATTAAGGGACAATAGTCTCACTGACGTAAGTAACCTATGATGCTGTGCACTCCCATGCACATGATCAATGCCGCTTCAGGACATATGGTCCACTGACGGACCGTATGTCTCAGAGGGCATATGGTTGTGTGCATGGGCCCTAACAGTGATCAAAAAATTGTATGCACCCAAAAATGAACCCAATAAAAACTATAGTTCATCCACAAAAAAGGCCCTCATACAACTCTGTAGACAGAAAAAAATATGGCTGTCAGTAAATGGTGATGCAAAGAAAACATGTTTTTTTTTTTTTTTGTTTGTTTTTTGCAAAGGTTTTATTTTAACCCCTTCTACCTCTCTGAGGTTTTTTTGCCTTTGCATTTTTGTTTTGCACTCCTCGCCTTCTCAAAACCATAACTTTTTTTATTCCGTTCACATAGCCACATGAAGGCTTGTTTTTTTTCGTAACAAGTTGTACTTTTCAAAGCCACCACTTAATATTGCATAGAATGTAGTGGGAAGTAGGGAAAAAACACAATTTTGCCACAGTTTTACAGTTTTTTTTTTTTTTTTTTTTTTTTTTTTTACTGCGTTCACTATGCAGTAAAACTGACTTGGGATCTTCATTCTCCAGGTCAGTATGAATTTGGCGATACCACATATGTATAGTTTTTCTTGCGTTTTGATACTTAAAAAAAAAAAAAATTAGAAAAAAGGACTATGTAAATTAAAAAGTTCCCGATCTTGGAGGCAAAGGAGGAAATAAAAAAATTCTAATAATTATTAAAGGGGTTGTGTAATCTTAAACATTGGTGGCATATTGCTAGAAAATGCCACCATTGCCACCTAGAGTGAACTGCAACTATTAAACAGATTGTGCCCTATTAAAGAAACAGTAACTATCACAAGTTGTTTTCCACTGTTGCGTGATAACGAAAAGTAAAATTTTATGTTCAACAATTGCTGTCTGTAATCTTTCTTTTTTTTTTTTTTTTTTTTAAAGGGGACCCCAACACCACTCTTCCACCCTCTTACAAGTAGTATTGTATTATTTGATTTTGCTTCAAGTTAAAGGACTATTAAACCAGGAAAACAAGAATAAAAAATAACCTACTAAGGAAAGCGTGTCATTAGCTCTTTCTGCATGTACAGAAGGCAATTGTAGCAGGTATCCTGCAGTCAGAGAAGTGCCTATTTCCTCCCAGGCCCCCTTCTTCTACTGAGGACCAACTCTGTGAAACTAGCATGACCTCACAGTGAAAAAAGTAAGATTGGGAAAAGAGCAGGGCTTAAAACTATATTCACTTTAACCCCTTCCCAACTTGTGCTGTACCGTGTGGTGAGGCAGTTCAGTAGCTCCCGCAATGTGTGGTGATCTTGCCCACACAGGAGCTGTTCTCGTTCGATCATGGCAAGGGCCAGGCCATTACTGAAAAGCCAGGCTCCTGCTGTACCTACCAGCATCGTAGATAACTTTGATGCCGGCCGTTTAACCCTTTTGATATGGCAGTCAATGCTGACTGCTGCATCTAAGGGGTTTACAGAGGGAGAAAACCCAAAGCATATGTACTGAATCCCCCCCCCCCCCCCCCAACACAGAATCCCAATGACAAGTTTTACACAATAGGCCTAGATACAGTAGCTCAGCAGCACCCTGTACTTGGATTGATATAACTTTTTAAAGGGGTTTTCAAGTAATGGTTTAAAGTGGTCACAAACAACCTCTCCTAGATTGTGAGCAGGACTGATTGTGAGCTTCCACTTGCAGAGCTGCCTAGGGGGTGAGGGAGCAGGGCCTCACTACAAACTATACTGCTGTGCAATAAAAGGAAAGCTGGAAAGTAAAAGGTACATTTTTCTGCCATAGACATTTCATTTTTCTACAATAACCTTTACTAAAGAAATTATTATAATCTATTTCAATTTCATCATTACAAATAAGGCAATTTAAGACACAAAAAAATAATTGTAGTGTCAAGTCAATCCTCTGGATCAAGAACCTTGAGCCACCAATTCCAAATATCTGCCCACCCCCTGACCCTATTTCCTGATTTAACCACCTGTTTTGCCAGAGTCTAGCTTGGGCTCTGAGAAAACACCTAAAGGGGTAGTCTCCCATGCATGAGATCTACGGAAACAGTTTGGCAAAACAAGCTATTATATTTCTGAGGGAAACAGCATAGCTTTCCTGTGCTATACTGTTTCAGTAGTTCTCATGCACGGCATCGGGGACAGTCAAGCCTGAAGGAGAAGAGAAAAAAAATAACAAAAAATATATAGAAATTTGTCATTATCATCATTGTAGTGACCAACATAATAAAATTATTTTACCACACACTGAACAACATAAATTAATTCCACAAAATAATGTAAAAATTTGCAGTTATTTTTCTTTCCCCCTAAAAAAAAATTAATAAACGTTATTTAATACACTATATATACCCTAAAATGGTTTCTAAAAAGCCTAAAACTATAAAGCCTAAGCTAAGTCTCCCACAAAATTTAAAAAAAAAAAAGTTAGAAGAAAAAGTTAAAAAGTTATGACTGCTGGAACACGAAGGGGGGAAATGATACTGGTTAAAATTAATTTTGTCACTAAGGGGTTAAAAATGCAATTGTGTCCCCCAGAGTTGTGTGCCAACAAGATTTACTTCAGACACATATTAAAAATCTACCATAAAAAAAGTGACATTTTTCGGGAGGGTTTTTCCATTTTTAATGTGACTGCTAGGAGGTTAAATACTCTCCACTTTAGAGTTATATAATGAAGCATATATTTCTTCCACACAAGGAGGGTAGGTATATTATACGATAACAACACACTAGCAATAACTGCCCAAGCCATAAAAAGTAGTTTAAATATACAGGCCAACCAGGATCAGGGTAGTAATTCCTGACAAATCCCCTAGCACACAAATACACTACTCCAAAAAGTTAGGTATTTTTGGCTTTTGGATGAAATTTATGGAAAACATAATAAGTTCACACTGCAGTGATATTATATCATGAAAGTAGGGCATTTAAGTAGAAGCATGAAATGGTGATTAACTCATCTCAAACAATTTATTGAAACAAAAGCCAACAACGGTGGTACCTCCACAAAATATGTCAATAAAGCAATATCTTGTGATGTGGCCTTGAGCATCAATTACAACTTGACAACGACGTCTCATGCTGTTTACAAGTCGACTTATTGTCTTCTTGAAGGGCGGCCCCCAGGTCATTGAGGTTCTGGGGTAGACAGTTACGAGCCTCTACACGGCGACTCAGCTGGTCCTATAGGTTTTCAATGGGATTCGGGTCTGGAGAAAGTGCAGGCCGTTCCATTTGAGGTACCCCAGTTTCCAGAAGCCATGCTCTAATGATTCAACCTCAATAAGCTGGTGCATTGTCGTCCATGAAGATGAAATTAGGCCTGTGTTGTTCATCCAGAGGCACAATGACTGGATTAATGATATTCAAGTAGTATGGGCTCATCACTGTACCTTAGGGCAGTTTTGTATTGACTAGACACACCTGCCCACACCAGCACCAAAGGTTCTTCTGGTAAGAACAGTGGCTGATGCATAGCACCCTTCTTGACATCTCCAACATTGTTAGTGGCCATAATTTCTGCTGAGTGAATCGACTTTAATCAGTGTACAGCACTGATGCCCACTGGTCCTTCGTCCAGTGTAGCTGTTTCCTGGCCCATGCGGTCCTGCATTGTTTACAATGAAGCGGTCATCAGTATGGGATGTGGCCAAAGGACATCAACTATCCCTTTCTGATACTCTTCCAGTCTCTCTGTATCTCAGTTGCAAGCTGCTGATGACACTCTGTGTCACTCTAAGCTCAGTGGCCACTTCCTTCTGAGAACATCCTGCTTGAAGCCTCGCAACCACAAGGTACTGTCGATCAATTGTTAGGTGTCGTCTTGGTCTCATGATGTCAAATTGTGAACATAATGAGGAGGACTGTCTAAATGCCAATTCTAGTTTCAAATATTATTTATTGGGTTGATTGCAAGAAACAAGAAGGAATGCATACGAAAAGTATACAAATACAGACTAGATATGTAAATCATTTTACAATTTTCAATGTAACAATGAACATTTTAAGAAAATAATGTCAAACAATAAATTGAACAATCTTTGCATAGTGTGGACTCATTTCTGAATACGAACTGTTTCAAACAATCCGGATTTGGTAAAGAAGGCGTAGCCTTCTGGACCCCCCGGTCAGGAAGGGGGAGGGGAATGGAGGGGATAAGGGTATGTGGAGGGCCTCCTAGTGCTAAGACTTCCCTTCAGAGGGAGAGAAAGTATTGCAAATTAGGGGATTGGGAACAGTTTAACCAGGGGTTCCATATCTGATAATAACGTTCCCTCGTATCTGTTAATGTAGCATTTAATTTTTCATATAAGGCTATTTGATTCACTCTATGTATGACTGCCGAAATCAAAAGCGACGGAGTTCGCCACCTAGATGCCACATGAATCCTGGCAGACATCAATATGTATTGAAGTAATTTATGGGTGGTATTATTGAATGCAGGTGGTTTAAGGCCTAGAAGATATACCGGTGCCGATAAGGGGAGATCATTACCAAATACCTCAAACAGCCCTCTCTTTATGTTGGTCCAAAACCGACGTATCACAGGACAGGTCCACCATATATGAAGAGTGGTTCCTGAATCCTGACAACCTCTAACACATAAGGGAGAGACATTGGGGTATATGAGGTGTAGCCTGGAGGGTACTAAGTAGACCCTATGGAGAATCTTTAGGGATGTTTCCATAAGGGTAACCTGCCAGCTTCCTTTACTGATTGTCGTACAGCAATCGAACCATTGTTCTGGGGTGAGGGTCTCCCCTACATCCACCTCCCAGCCATGCATGAAAGCCAATTTAGTGTCAGAAGGTGGTGAATTCAGGGTGGCATAGATAGAGGAGAGGATATCTTTCTCTAGGGCTCTATATTTGCAAAGCCGTTCAAACGCAGTGAATTCTATCACGCTATGTGTCGGTATTAGAGAGGTCAAAAAGTGAAAGACCTGAGAAACCCTGAAGTATTCAGAAGACGGAGGCACAAAGGTAGAGATAAAGTATGCTCTGGACATAAGCTTAGTGCGGAGTATAAAGTCACCCATATAACGAAGTCTAGTATGCTTCCACCAGACAAAAGCAGTCAATGGTAAGCCTGGGGGAAATAGGGGGTTGCCAAACAGAGGAAGCATAGGGGAGACATGGGTTTGTAATTTGTATTTAAACCGGACTTTCCTCCAAAGTTGTAACATAAGGTAGGGGATTTTAGCAGCCGGATTAATCGATCGCATAGGGATATCGGGTGACCATATCAATGCTAGAGGGGATATTGGTTGTAATAAATCGGACTCCAGAGTAACCCATTGCGGCGGGGGTAGAAAAGGCATGAAAGCCACTAATTGCGTCAGTCGAGCCGCCAAATAATACTTATAGAGATGAGGGACTGAAAGCCCACCCACCCTTTTGTGGCAAGTGCATTATACGTCTAGCAATGCGTGGCTTCTTATATGCCCATATAAAGCGAAAAATCTCAGTCTGTAGGGATTTCAAAGCTGATCCCGTAACCGGTGTGGGAAGACAGCGAAATAAGTATAATATCCGTGGCAAGGTTACCATTTTTACAGTATGTACTCGTCCTATCCACGAAAGGGCGGGGGTATTCCAATTTACTAAATCCTGACGAAGTTTTGGTATAAGATGGGCATAATTCCACTTGAAGGTTGAATCAAGGGTTTTTGGTAGGTTAATCCCTAAATAAGGGAGGTAATCATCTCTACTTTTAAAGCCAAAGTTGAGCGAGATTAGCTCTCTAATATTCGAAGGTGTGTTGCAATGCAGGATCTCTGACTTATTGGCATTAATCCGAAGGCCAGAATAACCACTAAACGTGTCCAAACATTTCATTAAGTTGGGTAACGTGGTAAGAGGCTTGGTTATAGTAAGAAGCATATCATCAGCAAATAGACTAGATTTGTACTCTCGAGGCCCAATTTTAACTCCCGCTATGTTTGGATCAGTGCGGATCATAATGGCCAACGGCTCAATAGCCAAAGCAAAGAGAGCAGGAGAGAGGGGACACCCTTGACGTGTTCCTCTGTAGATATGGATGGAACCAGGATCATCAGCCGGTAATTTAAGAAAAGCAGTTGGAGTGGTATATAGCCTTTGTATGGAGCGTAGAAAGGGACCCGATATGCCCATGGCGAACATAACCTGGTAGAGGTATGACCAAGAAAGACTATGAAAAGCCTTTTCAATGTCCAAGGCTAAAATAGAGAAGGGGTGAGTGTTCGTATTAGCCCATTGGATGATATTACAGATTTTCCTAACGTTATCTGGCGCTTGTCTGCCAGGAATAAATCCCACCTGGTCATAGTGGGTTAAAGTAGAGAGGTGAGAGTTGAGACGTTTGGCCAAGATGGAGGTAAAAATTTTAAGGTCCACGTTAAGTAGGGATATAGGGCGATAATTTGCAGGGTATAAAGGGTCTTTATCAGGTTTTGGAATCACCGTTATAAGTGCATCTAGCATTTCAGACGGTAGCTGTCCTCCATGTAGGACATAGTTACATAGGCTTTTTAGGTGGGGTGTCAGGATATCTTTAAACTTTTTTAAAGTAGAGCGCCGAGAACCCATCGGGGCCTGGGGATTTTGCCAAGTTTAAGGGATGCTATCGCCATGCCTATTTCCTCTTCCGTGACATCAACGTTTATAGATTCTCTGGCAGATGTGGAAAGGGTCGGTATCGGTAGCGATGTAAGGAATGAGGAGATATCCGCCGTAGGAGGATCTGTGGGCTGGGAATATAATTTTTGGTAAAATGTTTGGAATTGTTGGTATATTATGGTTGGATTGGATGTAATCTGTCCCCTAGCGTCCTTTATCTGGTAAATAGTGTTAATACGTTGCCGGGCTCTCAGTTTAGCTGCCAACATCCTGTCCGGTTTATTAGCTAGTTTGTAAAATCTAGCTTGGGTCCATCGTAGTGCTTTTTCGGTGTGATGTAACAAGGTGGCATCCAATTGTAGCTTGGTGTCCTTAATGGCCTTAATAAGATATATGGATGGTTGCCTCTGATTAGCTAATTCCAAGCGCATTAATTTAGATTCTAGATCAGATTGAGCTTTCGAACGCTCCTTCTTCAGCCTAGACGCCTCTGCTATGATGATTCCCCTAATTACAGTTTTATGTGCAGCCCAGTTAATCGCAGGGTTAGTGTCAGATGGATTATTGATAGTAAAATAGTCTCTAAGAGCTATAGCTATGCGCTCTACTATAGAAGAATCTGTGAGAAGGGATTCGTTCAATCTCCAGGTATAAGGACATCTGGAGGGAGAATCCAGATTAAATTCGGCTAGTACCAGGTCATGGTCAGACCAGGCACAAGGAACATGTCTTGTATATAAAAGGCGTTGGAGAAGCCTGGTGGAGGCCAGAATCCAGTCTATCCTAGTATAGTGGCCATGCGCAGGGGAAAAGTAAGTATACCCACGTTGTGGTCCGTTATGTTCCCTCCAGCAGTCAGCTACATCCAATCTCCGCATAATGCGCCGTATCAGATTTTTGACTTGGAGGACAATTTGTCTGCCACAGGTGAAGACCTGTCCAACTGCGCATTAAACGTCATATTAAATCCCACACCAAACAAGTGATTGAGGGATGGTACTGTTCCAGTAATTTACCCAAGGTGCGGAAAAAAGAGGCAGGCTGACTATTAGGGGCATAAGAGTTAACCACACACAGAGGTGTGTTTGTATAAAGATCCCACCACTATTACATACCTTCCCTCAGGATCACTACAGTGGTCTCAATTTGGAGGGGTAGAGTGTTTTTAATAAAGATGGCCACTCCTCTGCTTTTGGAGGGGTACGGAGCGTGCGCCAACATAGTGTATCGATTGTGAAAATATCTAGGGCAGGATGTAGGAGTAAAATGTGTTTCCTGAAGGCAAATGATGTCTGGTTTGAGTCTGTTATATTGTAGGAAAGCTTTATGTCTCTTTTGTGGGGAATTAAACCCCCTCACATTATGGGATATGACCTTACACATGATTCAAGTATAAAGTATTGCGTAGATTCCGAGAAGAAGTGGTATGTCCAGAGCATACAAAGAGAAAGGGGGAAAAATTGCAAGAAGGAGGGTAGACCGGGGGAGTCCATTGGCGACCCCACCAACACAAGACAGTAAGGGAGGTCCATCTAGAGCCACACAATAACAGCATAAGAAAATACTCAGTAAATTGGAAACATAAACTCCATAGGATGAGCAAAACAACAGTAACAGTCAGGTGCCACCTGTCGAGCCAAACGTGTCGACAACGTGTCCTGAAACGCATATAGCGTGGAAAGAGCATGGAGCCCATGCTCCGCGACATTCAGTACAAAAAATAGTGTATAAGATGAAGGAGGTATACGGAGAAAACAGGATAAATGAGAAGGAGAAGTGGGGAGAATAAAGGTGAGAGTAAGGGATAGAAGGGGGGGAGGGGATATAGGGGAAGGGAAAAGGGAAAGTGGACGGAGCAGCCCCCCCAGCAGGGTTAAAAGAACAAAACAGGGGGGGATACCAGCCACATCATGGCCGGCCCCTCCACTCAAAGAAGCTCCAGCGTCCACCCCCTGTTAACAATCAGCTGATCATCCATCAGATAACAATACAGCACATATGGTCCCTAGAATTGTGTACAAGGCGGAGTTAAAGAAGATTCTAACAATGAGGACAGGTCCTGCAAGCAGGAGTTACAGAAGATTCATCCTGTTCCTGGACAGTAACGACAGACCGGGTGGGAAAAGACCACCAATCACGATCATTAGTCACCATCCAGGGCCAGGAGGAATAATAGTAAGGAGTGACTTCTGGAAAAGGAGTCACGGTCAATATCAAAATGTGCATAAACATCAAGTTATGACATAATACAAGAACATATAAGAGAACAGAGCTATTCGGTGGCCTAATGCAAGCAACATAACCTGGAGCATCTTATGGTCAAAATGTGAACATACATAAGCTATTCAACAGGGGTATCCCAAGTCAGATGGCCATTCCAGCAGCGGGATACCCAAAAGATAGGTAAGCAGCTGAGTTCAGTGTTATCGAAGGTTGTGAGTAACGGTCCCCCACCACAGACAAGGACAGCAGGTCGGGCACCAAAAATGCACCTGTCGCGACCCCAGTCCCAGTCTGCAGAAGGAAAGGGCGAAGCCCCCAACCAAAAGTCAACAGGGAGGCAATGAAACCAGATAAAAAGATGCAGGTAGTCCCCCACCAAAAAACAAAAGAAAAATGGGGTACTCAAAGAAGTATGTAATACAGGCCTTCGTCGAGGAAAGACAAGGACCCAGTGTTGTAGTGAATAGCTAGGTGTATTGGCACCAAAGATTGTGGGTCACGTCCCCCCATCACAGACAGCAGCAGCGGATCGGGCGCCGAAAGTGCACCTATCACGACCCCAGCTGCAGTCCATGGAATGAGAGAGCGTCACCACAAGCCAAGAGTCAAGAAGGAAGCAATTAAACCAGAGAAACAGGTACGAGTAGTCCCGCACCGAAAAGTGGGAAACTCAATAAAGCAGTTAATACAGGCCTTCAACGTAGAAGGACAGGGTCCCATCGCTGTGATCCAAGAAGGCCAGAACTTCAAGGGAACTGTGTAGATTGTCACAAGCTTCAAGGAGGGTCTCGGGAACGCCGAGGAGCTTCAGGTAAGGCAGGAAGAGGCTGTCGACGGGTGTGCCACGATCTCATTGGTCTTTGCGGTAAGGGTGCGGTAGCTGCAGGACGGTCAAACGGAATGCCTTCCCGTTGGAGCATGTCAAAGCCCTCCGAAAGATCCTTAATTGTGTAGTCCTGACCACTGATCTTGCAGGCAATATGAAAGGGGAAGCCCCACCGATAACGAACTTGGGCTCTCTGAAGCGCCAGGGTCACCGGCCGCATCATTCTTCTTTTGTCCAATGTGACTGGAGCCAGATCGGCATACAATTGTACAGAGGAATCAACCCCCGGGAGAGCCTGTAGATTACGTGCTGCTGCTAGAAGTAGATCTCGCATTTCTGGGTAGTGTAGCTTCAGTATAATATCCCGGGGTACATTGGGATTTCTGGGGCGTCCTAGAGCTCTATGTACCCGGTCCATCCTGAACATGTTAGAGTCAACCTGAGGCAGTAACGCTTGAAATAGATTCAGGACGGTGGGTTGTAGAGCAGTAATGGTTTCCGGCATACCTCGTATACGAAGGTTGGCTCTGCGATTACGATTTTCCAAGTCCTCCAGCTTATATTCTAATGCCTCCAATCTCTGAGCGTGTCCATCCAGTCGAGAATTGTCAGCGTCCATGGCGTGCGCGACCTCATCCATTTTCTCTTCCAAATCAGAGACTCGAGTACCCAGGTCCTGGATCTGTTTTGTAAAGTCCTCTACAGCTTTGGCCAGTTCTGTGGTAAATCGGGACTTAATGTTGTCATAAAGCTCAGTTGGATCAAATGCTGCAATTGGATTCTCCACTGCAGGTTCAGGTTCTGAGGGCAATAGTGAACTGGAACTGCCGGTAGCTGAGTCCGGCCGTTCCATGTTGGATGGTTGTGGAGTACGAAAGAGCTCCGGTAACGTTTGGCAGGATGAAGGAAAGCCCTGCGTTTTTTTCTTTTGCGATCTTGCAGGCATGCCTCGCAGAGAAACTGGTAGCAGACAATTAGGGAAATCAAAAATCAGATAGGAAGATGGGTCCGTGCGTAAGGGGTGAAGAATGGAATTAAAGGACCTCCAAAAAATACATCATGCCGCGGATGAGGTGGAGTGCATCAGTGACAGTGTCTCAGCATGGTGACGGGCACTGGAGCTTCTCAATAAGCCCCCTAAATATTGTGGTAGCTTGATGTACTGCTAGGAGCACAGGTAAGTAGAACCGTCCCAAGTCGCCAAGAGAAGGTCCGCTAAACGGTGGATAACGGACCACCTAAGTTTGGTGTGGAGATAATAGATACGCGGGTAGCACCCCTGGACTCACCACTCCCGGTTAGGACGATGAATGTTTCCTGGGTCTGGCGCCGGCTAGATGGGGAATGCCGTGTAGTATGATCTTACTGTACTCTGCCCAGTTCCTCTTCACAGTAGACACCCCCTTGTTGTTCCCACCACTCAAGAGATGTGGGGACTCAGCCTATACACAGGCCTCAGTTAAGGCCCAGCTGGATGGAGCTCAGCCACCCTTCCAGGGCAGTGGGGTAAGGCTGCAGTGGGCCCTGATGGCCTGTGAGTGAAGCGGTGGGGCAGTAGGCCGGGGAGCAAGAGGCCGCTCCATCGCGCTCCGCCCGCACTTCCGGTCGGCCCGAAAAATTCAGGAAAGGCCGGGGCTTCGGAGGTTGCGCAGGCCGCAAGATGGAAAAGCGGCCAAATGAAAAAATCACCCCTCAGGGGAGACCTCTCAGCCCCCAGATGAGCACTATGGGGGAAATAGACATGTGGGACCCTCCTGGAGTCGCAGATGGCAGTGGATTGGAAATCCGGGCCCCGAGCTCTGCCACCATGCGACCAGTCTCTTCAGCGCCTAGGCCACCTAAATGCCAATTCTAATCGAAACAGGAAATGTATTGGGTGATTCATAGATCAAACACCTGTTGTGAATTTGGTCGTTACGCTCCTTCTTAGAAAACACCAAGTTGTGCAAAAAGTAATGAAACATTGAACATTGTGTATTCAGAAGTTTAGAGAAGGTCACATTAAGTTCACCTGTAAGTGCATTTTAGGCTCATCCTGAAATTTCACCCACAAGCCAAATATCCCTAACTTTTTGTGAGTAGTGTATATATGTTTAAAGGAATGAAAGCTCTACATTTTTTTAACGATATAGTCAAGAACAGACGACCAGTATTTAACCAGTTTAGGACAGCGCTATATTAGGTGTATCCAATCTGCCTGTATGTTTTTACATTCAGGACATTTATTCGAGTCTCTCAATTTAATGTGTTTTAATCGTTTAGCTGAAAAATAGTCTGTGTAAAATTTGAAACTGCATTGCTCTATGATTATTGCTAGTTAAAAGACTGCTAATTTAAAAGCCATCTCAAAAATCCTTTCTCCTAATTAACCATAACTACCCTGTTTCCCCGAAAAGAAGACCTACCCCGATATTAAACCCTAGTGCTATTTTGCCGTTTTTGGAGTAGGCTTAAAATATAAGCCCTACTTTAAAAAATAAGCTCTAGTTACATTGAGTATACACTCAGAATAGGGTTACAGTCCAGGCCCGGTGGGGGGAGGGGGGCCCGCAGCCCCGCAAGTGATTTTAATGGCCAGTCAGGGCCTCTCTGCTGGTGACGCTACCTGCCCAATGCTGCGTACTATAGTACGCAGCGCTGCGCAGTTAGTTACCTATACACACACCTATACCTATACTCTATCCAGCACTGCAAGATGTCTACCCTGTTATGATCCCGCGAGACGTGACCTCAGCGCCAGGTCTCGCGGGATCACGCTGGTTGACGGGATGACGCAGCGCATGCCGGGTGACAGGATTGGGAGAGAAGAAGAAGAGCGGAGCGGTGTGCAGGTAAGTATATTTTTTGTCTGTGTGTGTACAGGAGCCGGGGACAAGAAAAATGACATACCG